>NW_020868896.1:75463-80463 GCF_003789085.1 Penaeus vannamei
TTCCTCTGCTCGCTCTCCTCCCCCTCTTTCCATTTCTCTTCCCCCCTCATTTCCGCTCTCCTTTTCCGTGTCCATTCATCCTCTTATTCCCCCATTCCTCCTCTCCCATACTCCATTCCGATTCTCCCACGCCTTCCCCCACCATCCCTACTCCTCTTCTTCCATTCCTCTCCTTCTTCTCCCTTTCCCTGCCTACTCCTCTTCCCCTTCCTCCCTGTTTCATTCCTCATCCTTCCTTCTTTATTTCTTCCTCCCTTCCTTCCTCCATTCCCTATCCTCCTCTCCCTCTTCGCTTCACTCTCTTTTACCTCATTCCTCCCCTTCCCCATTCTCCCTCTCCCTTCCCCATCCCTTGCCTTCCCCCTCCATCCTCCATTCCTCCTCCCTCCTGTCTCCCCTTCCTCTCCATCCTTCACTCCTCCCTCCAACCCTCATTCCTCCTCCCTCCCCTTCGCTCCGCGTCTCCCTTCCCCATCCTGCACTCCCCCTCCATCCCTCCATTACCTCCTCCTTCCTTCCCCTCTCCCTCTCCTTTCCTCCAATCCCCCTCCCCCCTCCTTTCTCCAATCATTCCTATTCCCATCCTCTTCTTCCCCTTCTCCTTTTCCTTTCCCATCCCTGCACTCCTCATTCCTCCCTCCCTCCTTCCTCCAATCCTCCTCTCTCTCCTCACTTCTCTCTGCTCCCCAATTTCTCCTATTCCCCCTCTCCCCCTCCCCCCATCCCCTGCACTCCCTCATTCCTCCTCTCCCTCTCTTCCCCTCTCTCGTCTCTCCCCATCCTCTTATTCGCCCTCCCCCCCATCCCCTGCACTCCCTTCATTCCTCCTCTCCCTCCCTTTTCCTCCAATCCCATCTTCCCCTCTTCTCTTCTCCCCATTCCTCCTATTCCCCTCCCCCATCCCCCCCATCCCTGCACTCCCTCATTCCCTTCTCCCTCTCCTTCCTCCAATCCTCTTCCCCTCTCTTTCTCCCCATTCCTCTCCTCCTCTTCCCCTCTCCCCCCCATCCCCTGCAACTCCCTCATTCCTCCTCTCCTCTCCTTTCTCCAATCCTCTTCTTCCCCTCTCTCTCTCTCCCCATTCCTCCTATTCCCCTCACCCCCCCATCCCTGCACTCCCTCATTCCTCCTCTCCCTCTCCTTCCTCCAATCCTCATCTTCCCCTCTCTTTCTCCCCATTCCTCCTATTCCCCTCTCCCCCCCATCCCTGCACTCCCTCATTTCCTCCTCTCCTCTCCTTTCTCAATCCTCATCTTCCCCTCTCTCTTTCTCCCATTCCTCCTATTCCCCTCCTCCCCCCCATCCCTGCACTCCCTCATTCCTCCTCTCCCTCTCCTTCCTCCAATCCTCCTCTTCCCCTCTCCCTCTCCCCGCGCTTTCCCCTCCCCGGGCTGAGTACATGACTTGTTATGACCCCTCCTTCACACTAACGACCACCAACAGCCCTCTTGCACATTTCTTTGCTTCCCTCCTAACCCTCAATCCACCTCTCCCTATTCTCCCCCCCTTCTCCCCCCCCCCCCTCTCTCTCCCTCTCTCCCCTCCCCCCCCCTTCCTCCCTTCGTTATGACCTCCTCTTTACCAACGTTCCTTTTGTCCCCTCTTTCGTCCTCTGACATCCCTCCTACTCCTTCTTCCTCCTCCATCTCCTCCTCTTCCTACTCTTTCAATCTCTCTCTCTCTCTCTCTCTCTCTCTCTCTCTCTCTCTCTCTCTCTCTCTCTCTCTCTCTCTCTCTCTCTCTCTCTCTCTCTCTCTCTCTCTCTCTCTCTCACTCTCCCCTTCCCTCCTCTCTTCAGCATCTTGTGAGGGGAGTTCCATGCGCTAGTCAAACTTTTAACGCGATTTTATTGCGTGATGCGAAATAAGAATTTTATTTAAAGAAAGGAACGCAGATAACTACTCTTATTACCATTTATTTTTTTATTTTTTTGTAATTTTTGTTCTTTTTCTTTTCTCTTTTTTATCCATAAAATGCAATCTCTCCTCTACCTTCCTTCCCCCTCTTCGTGTACATTCACTTTATTATTTTTTTTTCTCCCCCTCTTTCCTCGTTCTTTTCTTTTTAAACCCAATTACCTATTAGGGAGACATGGTGACCGAGTGGGTACGGTGCTCGACCCGCTGCCTTAGTGGACGCTGGTTCGATACCCCCGTATTCATTTCCAGCTGACCTTGGCCTTGGGTGTGCTGGGTATCTGGCGCCGTGGCTGTCGTTCTTGGTGTTATGGTATTTGGGAGTTTGGTGACCCGTATGGTTCGGTAGTAAGATTGTGCGGGTGGATGGGAAGGGGGGGGGGGTGAGGTGTTTGTTTTGCTTTCTCGTTATTATTTATTTTATTTTATTTTTTTTATTTATTTATTTATTTTTATTATTATTTTGTGTGTGTGTGTGTGTGCAAAGAGGGACTGCCGTGGGATATTGGGCACAATAGAACAAACAAATGCATACATACACAAACAAACTTATACGGAATACAGATTAGCATATATACCTGCACATGCCATCAAACAAGCAAACACGTACACGTACGCACAGACACTCACTCCTCCCTCACAAACGAAAAGCCACCGACGGACAAACGAGACAAACAAACTTCCGCACGTGACGAGGTGACGCTCCTCTCCCCCCCCTCCCCCGCCAACCAGCCCGCCCGATCGCGTTACAGCATCACAGCCGGAAATTCTACAGCTGACATCTTCTACAGACCTTACTCATGGCTCCCCGATTGCATATCTCCACGTAGGCAAGCAGGCGCTGGGGTCCCCGAGGCAGCTGGGTGATGCGAGCCGCCCTAACCTTAATATTAGTCCCAAAACCACCACTGCTTACGTCTCAGATGTAACAATTGCGGGCCGTCGTAAAGGTCAGCGCGATGCTGGCGATGGCCCCACAAAAAGGCCATTAAAGGTTGCGATATGAGTCGGCTGTTTGTGCGCTTGCGAGGGCGTGCTCTGCCTGCTTGCTTGCTGAGGGGGTCTCGAGGGAGGCCTAGGGCGGAGGGAGGGGGTCTCCCCTGTGCATGGGGATGGGAAATGCAAATGACTGGGCACGACAGGGAGGCTTCGGAGGGGAGGAATAATTGAAGTGAGCAAAGGAATGAAAGAAGTACGCAGGGAGGAGAGAGGAGAGGAGAGAGAGAGGAGAGGAGAGAGAGAGAAGACAGAGAGACACACAACACCACAACACACACACAACACACACACACACACACACACACACACACACACACACACACACACACACACACACACACACACACACACACACACACTCACACATATATATATATAATATATATATATATATATATATATATATATATAACACACACACACACACACACACACACACAACACACACCACACACACACACACACACACACACACACACACACACAACACACACACACACACACACACACACAGGGAGACAGAGACAGAGACAGAGAGAGAGACAGGCAGAGATAAATATGGAGGGAGGGAGTTAAAGAGACAGAGTGAGTGAGTGAATAAGTAAGTGAGTCAGTGAGTAAGTGTTTGTATCTAAACACATATAAAACACAATAAAGGTAAATAAGTCGACTGAACTTGATTTTCTTTTTACGAACTTTTATAAAATAATAGCAATGTAGTGGCAGAGATAAAACGAGAGAGAGAGAGAAAAAAAGGAAGAAGAACAAAATGGACAGGATAATAGCCCCTTGTCAGAGCAAACATGAGGTTGAAAAAAAGGCGCAGAATCCACTGCCGAAAGACGCCAAAAATTCCGTGAGTCACTCGGCTCCTCGGCGGGGGTCGTGAAGTCATAGCTGAGGTGATACACTTGATGCGAGAAATTGGATAAGTGTCCCTTGCCCACCTACCGTCCCGGATATGAATCCTCTCCCCGCCCGCCCGTCCATCTACCCCCCACCCAGCCATCCCACCCGCCATTCTACCCATCTACCCTCCACCCATTCTACTGCCCACCATCCGTCTACTCACATGCCCATCCATCTACTCACCCACATACCCGGTTTATCCACCTATCCATCTAACCTACCCACCAGCCATCCCACCCACCCACCCATCTACCTATCTACCCACCCCCGGATGCGTCTAGCCCTCTCTTCTTTTAACTTCCTCTTTTTTTTTTTCCTTCTCCTTCCCTCTTCTTCTTTCTCATCCCTTCGCTGTCTTTCTTCTTCCCTATTCTCTGACCTTTTCTTTTTCCTTCCTTGCCCATCGTATGATCATCCCCTCTTATCTGTCCTCCTCTCCTTCTCTGCCCCATCTCCCTCTCCTCCCTCCTCCTTCCCTCCGTCTTCCCTTCTCACTTGCTTTACCTCCTTCATACCCCTCCCCTCTCTTTCTCTCCTCCCCTTCTCCTCCCCTCCTCTCCCCTCTACTCCTCCCCCTATCCTCCCCCATCTTCCTCTCTCTTCCTCCACATTTCCATCGCTTCCCTCTTTCTCCTTCACCTTCTGCCCACCCCCTCTCTTTCCTCCTCCACCCCTCTCCACCCCCTCCTTCCTCCTCCACCGCCCCACCCCCTCTTCTTCCTCCTCCACCGCCCCACCTTCTCCTCCTCCACCGCTCCACCCCCCTCTTCCTTCTCCACCACTCCACCCCGTCTCTCCCCCTCCACCGCCGCACCCCCTCTTCCCTCCTCCCACCGCCTCCACCCCCTCTTCCTCCTCCACCTTCCTCCTTTCACTTCCTCCTCCACCACTCCACCCCGTCTCTCCCTCCTCCACCGCCCCACCCCCTCTCTTCCTCCTCCACCGCTCCACCCCCTCTCCTCCCTCCACCTTCCTCCTTCCTCCCTCACTTCCGATTCCGGTCTGCAGATAAAGAGATGTAAATGATAGCGAGAACTGCATTATTTTTCCTCTTCCTGTTCTTCTTCTTCTCTTGAAATCGTTTAGAAAAAATGGGTGTAATGTGTTTTAGGGCGTGTAGTATGCGTCAGAGTCCGGTGCGTGGGCGCGTGTGACTAGCAGCGCGTGAGAGTTGAG
>NW_020868896.1:85463-100463 GCF_003789085.1 Penaeus vannamei
ACGTTTCTTTTTAACTGGGAGATGATTGTGGGGAGGGGTCACGGGCTACACAATTGTTCCAACAAATTGTGGGATATAAAAACCCTACTTCCTCAGGCAGGCGGGCTAAAATATGGCAATGTTTTGGATAAGCAAAGGTGCCAGTCTATAAAGTAGACGACATCAAAAACGCTTTTTATGCAGTTACTAATGATGAGACAGTCGAAAAGCCGATGTCCACAGATAGCAAAGCAATTTTTCAAAAACAGCAAATTGAGATCCAAGACCCTCCAGACTATAATGCCATGAAATTAACAATTATCGGAAACACGGGTCAACAAATCATTGACTACGAAGAAATTAAATAAACCATCGAAAGGGAGAACGGCTGGGCAAAGGTCGAAAAGGTGATCAAACTACCCAACACGCCAACAATCCTCAAGGTGCACCAATCCATTCCCTCAAGGTTTATAGGAAAAGATATTTTCATATATCTAATTCAATACTATAGTACACATACTACCATCCAGTTATATACGACGACCAAATTATCAGAGAACCGATCCACAGCAGACTCATCGTCCTGAGTGCTTACAGGATACAGTGTGTGGAAGAAGCATTCAACAGCCTCACAGACGGGACGAATGAAGACCACACTGCCAGAAAGTCTACGGACCCTGACATAGTATAAAAGGCACTCCTGAACACAACAAGCATGTACTTAAATATATTCAGAATAATCCAACACAACGTCCTAAATTGGCGCACGAGAAATCACGAACTCTCCAACACAACTGAAGGAAGACCCAGACATCATATTAATCAGTGCTCACTGTCTGCAAAACAACGAGCTGATAAAGATTTTTGGCTACTACGTCTACCAAAGAAACACACTAAACGAGGGCGGTGCAGGAGTTCCCATACATATCATAAGAAAAATCAAGCACAAAATCTTAGACGATTTTAAGACTTCCTTGCAGTAGAACTACAGACAAACAGGTAAATTCGTAATCGGCAAAGCATACATGCCACCCACACGCCCATAATTTCCATACCCAGACATGCTGAAAATAATGCGGACCAATGCCTCTGCATATATCAGCCGACTTATATGCCAGACACCGAGCGCTCAGTCAGAACAGCAACTTCATGGGAGACGAATTAGCAAATCTAATGAACCAAAACATCATCACCCACATTGGCCCGGACTTCGTTACCTTCGTCAGTACAAGAGGCAAAGGACGTCTAGACATTATCCTTGGGAATAAAAGCATCCACATGAACCATGCTCCAACAAGGATCACTAACCACGTCAGATCACCTACCCATAGTGTTCACGTTAACATCACCTATTATGATCCCGCAAAAGGAAAGGTTCAACCGCAAAAGACAAAAAAAAAAAAAAAAAAAAAAAAAAAAAGTAAATGATCATATGAACACAGACATGCGGAGAATACAGTTATTGACAAAGAATATACCAACAAATAAATCGGTGCATGGTACACTACTGTCGAAAGAGCAATGGATATAGTCATACACAAAAAAGTATGCTACTTTACCCTACCCATTAACAAGTAATCGCCTGAAACAGCTTGAGTGGAGATACAAAAATATCTTAAACATCGTCGAACATATTGGTCAGAGACCAGCATCACGCAACCATTACAGGGAAATACGGGAAGACCCGAAGGAAGAAAGTAAAGCCCTATACACAAGTCGCTGGAATAACCTAATAAAAGAACACACATCCCATATAAGAGTACATCCCTAAAAAGTTCAGAGGGAAAATAAAAAGGTTAATGGGAAGCAAAGGACCCAAGAAAAAAACGAGAATTACCGACCAGTTGCCTTATCAGAAACCCCGGAAAAAATATTGAAAAGATTACCAACAATCGCATTACGAGATAGATTGAAAGATGCAATGTCTTCCGTATTAACCAGTATGGTTTCAGAGAAGGGAAACCGCTAGCAGTGCAACGTAGTTTGTAGAGACGTTGCCAAAGCTTTTGATGAAGTGTGGGAACCAGGACTGCAATATAAAATACTGCAAATTGATGTACCACATATTGAGATGATCCTCTGCAACTTCGTGGAGGAAAGAACAGCAACGATGCGACTCGATACAGTTGCAGGACCGAAATTCCCACTACTGAGCGGGGTGCCGCAAGGGTCAACATTAAGCCCCACTCTTTTCATTCTCTCCACGGCAGACCTCGAAGGACCTGACAACTGCGTAGAAGTCAGCATGAAAATCAAAATCAAAACTACAGATAAATGAAATCAAAAGGGTAAAGGATTTCGAAAAGAGATGGAAGATAAAAAGAAGAATAAATTTCTGCTTCCCTCAGTATCAGCCACAAAATCAAGGGAAGTAATTGTTGATCAAGAGAGAATTCCCTTCTGCAACAAAGTAACGATACTTGGCACGGAATTCGGCACCCGCCATGAAAAGGATACTTGCAATGGCAAAAACAAATCCAACAAACTAAAACGCTCTAAAGATGTGAATACGAAAACGCAACTGCAATTCTACGAAACCCTGATAAGACCGATCATGCAGTACCCAGCCATCCCTCTTTGCAGGTCTTCTAAAACGAACATAAGGAAGATGCAACAATTCCAGAACCGAGCTCAAGGCAGCAACAAACAGAAACAGAGGACACCGAACGTTCAATATCAGAACTGCACAACAAATACACAATCGAGTCAATAAACACAAGACTACACACTTTAAAAAAAGTCTACGATAAAACGGAATTCACAAACGAAGAACTGACCAGAACCTCAGAGCAACAGCACACTGAGAACCCTCACGGAAGAGACCACAAGCTGGAGGAGGAGAATCGCTCCGTACTTGGAAAACGGACCGCCAGATCCAGACTATGGGGCAGTGCTGTGAAATAGACATTAACAGTAATGTAATCTTCAGATTCGTATCAACTATTTTCGTTACGCTGATGAAACAAGAGAAAGCAGCAAGTGGATTTGCAACTTTTCAGTCTCTCTCTGATTCATTTTGCAGACTTGTTCCTCGCACGATCTAGCTAGATCACCTTCCAGGACCTCCATCCCTTCGTGTCCGGCTGAAAAAAAAACTTCATCCCACCTTCAGGAGAATCCACCTGTGCCTTGCCGCTTCAGCCACCTGCAAGAAGTGATCTCCCCCTCCACTTTATTACAGTGTGTGCTTATGTTCGCTGGTTTGTGTTTATCTAGTGTTACTGGGAATGTGTGAGAGTGAGGTAATGTTAAACCCTAATATACCGGTGACTTAAATTAATATGCGCTATTCTCAGTTATCATTAATATACCTTTTCACAGTTTAATTATAAATTCTTCACTGGAAAGGAAGAAAAAGCGAGAGGGAGAAAAAAAAATGCGAACAGGAGAAGGAATTTGCCAAATAATTTCACTCTTCTCCAATTTGTATTTTTAACCAGCAGTTTGTCTTTTTTCTTCTTCCTTTTCTTTTTTTTTTTTTTTCTTTTTCTTTGGTCTGTCCCAAAGCTTTATCGAAAACAAACCTAATGAGTGCTCTCTCTTCTAAGAATTCGCCCACTCCATGTATTAGTTTTATTGAACTGGCAAGTTAATTCTGCTTTGGCTAAATTACACTCTTTATTTGGATTTCCTTGAATTGGAAAACGGGGTCTCTCTCTCTCTCTCTCTCTCTCTCTCTCTCTCTCTCTCTCTCTCTGTGTGTGTGTGTGTGTGTGTGTGTGTGTGTGTGTGTGTGTGTGTGTGTGTGTTACGATCACCATCGCCATCACCTGTTACTACTACTGCCATTATTATCATTTCAGTTGTCATTTTCTCGGGAAAGGACTTAATTAACAGCCGCAATTTACCTGTGATACGATCTCCCAGTTAACGAGCCTACTAAGAAACGATCAGGTGTCATTACCAAGTACTGTCGCTAATTACTTGGGAGTTACGAGTATCTGCGCCGAGTATTTTATGTACTTTGTGGATATTGTGGGGAAAATATCCTGTTGTGAGTTTTATATGCTATTCTCTCTCTTTTATCTGATATTTCTTTCTCCTTCTTTCTCTTTCTCTGTTTTCTTTCTTTTTCTCTCTCCATTTCAGTATATAGCGTCACATTCGCAGATATACTTTACAGACAGATATATAATATTACAGAATATTGCACCGTTCCTTCGTCACAGATAACACGAGACACTGTTCCACACTACACGGCGCTTAACAGACAAACAGAACCCCGGGCAAGCTAGTGCCAAGTGCCCATCGAGCGGTGCTGACCCAGCATGGCGGCCAAGGGGTCTTTTCATTGGTCGTATCACATACAGGACACGTGAACGGCACGCACCCCCACACACCCGGATATTTCCACTCTCTCGTTGTCTCATTCATACGCCTCTAATTGCTGATATCTGTGAATGGTGTGCTATTTTTGTGTCTGGTGGGAAAGGGAAAATGGTGATAGGGATGAGAGAGAGAGATTGAGAGAATTTTGTGAAAATGTACGTTTACTTTCTATAAATGTAAAATCTCAGATACCAGAAAGAAGAGTGGATATTTCATTTTGTCCCTTCGTTTAGGCCTGTTTAACAATGATTTCCTGAGCCTGTTATTAAACACATGAAGCACACTCGCCTCTCTAATCCCACATAGGCCTATCACTATTCGAGATCTTGACTCGGTTTTCCGGTCGAAAACGTTCAACTCTGAGATTGCCGCTCTGTCTCGTTCTGCTACAGCTCCTCTCTCTTGCTCGGTCGGAGGAGTGGAAGGCCAAGCCAGGAAGTTCCGGTTCGCAATTCTGAACACCGGGATGGGCAAGGGAAGAGGAGAAAGAGGAAGGAGAAACATCAAGAGCAGAAGAAGGGATGGGCAAGGGAAGAGGAGAAAGAGGAAGGAGAAACATTAAGAGAAGAGAAGGGGTGGGCAAGGGAAGAGGAGAAAGAGGAAGGAGAAACATTTGGGCAAGGGAAGAGGAGAAGAGGAAGGAGAAACATTAAGCAAAGAAGGGATGGGCAAGGGAAGAGGAGAAAGAGGAAGGAGAGACATTAAGAGCAGAAGAAGGGATGGGCAAGGGAAGAGGAGAAAGAGGAAGGAGAGCAGAAGAAGAGGAAGGAGAAACATAAGAGCAGAAGAAGGATGGCAAGGGAAGAGGAGAAAAGAGGAGAGCAGAAGAAGATGGGCAAGGGAGAGGAGAAAGAGGAGGAAAACATAAGAGCAGAGAAGGATGGGGGAAGAGGAGAAAGAGGAAGGAGAAACATCAAGAGCAGAAGAAGGGATGGGCAAGGGAAGAGGAGAAAGAGGAAGGAGAAACATCAAGAGCAGGAGAAGGGATGGGGAAGGGAAGAGGAGAAAGAGGAAGGAGAAACATGTATATTTCTTACCATAAGTTTTAACCACTGTAACTTCTTAATGGGCGGGCTGATATGGTCATGTTTTCTGACCCCTTCCGTTGCCCGTTGAGTTTCTGTCCGAGTGGCATTAGTTTTTCCCATATCATTAAAAGGCAATTAACAGTTTGCCTGAACAACCTGAATCCGAGTAGTTTCATTAAAACAGCTGTTTATGCGATTCATGTACGTGAGGATTCCAGTAGCTTCTCTGGTCATCTCATTTGTGTGGGTATTGAATAGCATGTGGCGAGCCATGTATATGCCTAGATTTCTAACTTGTGTGCTTGGTTTTGTATAATCATCAATCTTGATCCTTATCTCATCAGGAATTAGTTGTACTGAGTAGTGCTGATATCTATATTCTGAATATTTTTTGCATTTGCCACCGTGATTAGGAAACTACCTTTTTGCTTTATATAATGTACGCTCAGCCTTTTACCAGATCTCTGATGTTTTCTATAGTGTATGAGAGAGAGAGAGAGAGAGAGGGAGAGAGAGAGAGAGAGAGAGAGAGAGAGAGAGAGAGAGAGAGAGAGAGAGAGAGAGAGAGAGAGAGAGAGAGAAGAGGAGATGGAGAATGATAATAACCACGGTCTGGAAAGGTTTACAGTGAACCTAGGCGTCGTTGTGTTTGTTGAGATGTAGAAGCTGCTGTTTGCTGATAAATGAGTTTCCCAACTTTTGCGAAAAAAAAGTAGTTGAGTTACTCTTGGTTATTTTTTGCAGATGGCCTGTGTGATGTCGGTTTTACTTTCACCGAATTTTGCCCAGAAGAATTTTAACTTTTAAAAGTTATCATCTTTCCTGAAAAGCAGAGTCGACTTGCTTAGTTTTAGAGCTTTGTGAGCGTTCTGTGTATCAGCCATATTTGTCATTGTTTTTTTTTTCATAGATCCGAGAGACTTCTTATATATTTTTTTTTTGTTTAAATACTGGGGTTGGAGGCATACATCGTCTGTTTATCAGATCCGTGAGAATAGCAGCGCTGATTTTACTAAAATCACCGAGAAAGTCGAATCTTTAGTGAGTGTAGGTGACTTGTTGTCAACCACTTGGGGAAGAATATGAAAGGAGAGAGTTCTCGAGAGCCAAGACTTATAGAGTGATGGGGAGATATGCGGTGCAGCTGCCTCAAAGAATTATTCGGCCCCACGTGTTCGGGTTTTAGTAACTCTCCTCTTATGCATGATATTGCATGCCTTTATCGTTTTTCATTCTTACCATTTTCTGCACTGCTACATCGTCGCAGCGTCAGTGTACGTATCCGTAATTCAATGGGCATCTTCACTGAAAAGGTGGGCATGTGTGGTGGGTATGCCGTACACCATAATGGCAGGCAATATTATGTATACTAAGAGAGTTAGGAAAGCCCGAATTCAGGGGGGGCAGAATAACTTTTTGAGGCAGCTGTACCGCATACCTCGGTGATCAGTTGTATCTCTAATTGTTTCCTCCGGTGGCGGCGAATGGCGTTCCCCGAGCTGCTTTATTTACGTTCGTTCACTAGCGCCGTGCAAGCAAAGGCTCACTCATGAACACGGGGACTTGCGGTATTAAAGGTCTGAGTGTTGCACCATTCTTTTCCGTCTCCTGACTGTCGTTTCCCTACGTAAACGGGGTCATTTTGATTGGCCATCTAGCAGGCTTGGGTACCTGGTTGGGCCGTATTTGGAAAGTGGAGCGAGAGAGGGTATCCGGGCAAGCAAGCAAGGAAGCAAGCAAGGAGGCGGAGCACATGACTGCTATCCGCAAACGAAGGTGAGTGACCTGGTGACATCCTAAGCTAATCCACGAAATACAAAAATATCCTCCTCATCATCATTGTTATTATTGTTATCATCATCATCGTCATCAACAACATTGTTATTATTGTTATCATCGTCAACATCAACATTATTATCATTCATCGTCAACATCAACATTATTATCATTGTTATCATCATCATCGTCAACATCGTCATCGTCATCACCATCATCACCACCATTGCTATTAATGTTATTATCATCATCATCACCATCAATGTTATTGAGATTTTATTTTTTATCGTTATTAACATGTCCGTGCGAGTGCCTGGCCTCTGCATGACGAGGCAAGGCAGGAGAATGGGCCAGCCTCAGGAAGCCGGTGCCACGAAGACAATGGCACCGGCAGCGCAGCAATGAGAAGGCACTTGTTTCGCGTTTGTATGGTGAGTAAGTATACAATGAGGGAATGTGAGGATGATGGCGGCCGTTTAGGTCAGTTAGGGGGGGGGTGCGGGTTTGTTTTTGTTTTTGTTGTGGTTTTACTGATTTTGTTGTTGTTTGTTGTGGTAGTGATGGTTGTTGTTATTATTATTTTTACCATTTTTAATGTTGTCCTTATTCATTTTGTTATTGTCATTATTCATGAAATTATTTTATTTGTTATTTCTTTTCAAATTATCATTATATTTGTTATTATTTTTATTATTATTTTTATGAGTGAGATATTTTCGTGTGTTTGTATATGTGGCCGATGGTGTTACCCTTTGGTGTATGATGGGATATTTCATTAACCCCCCCCCCCCCCCCCCTTAACCCCCCCCCGCCATCTCCCCCTCTCCCCACTTTCTCTATCAATGGCGATGTCATCAGCGCGACCTTCTCTGAAATGACTGTTATTTCGTTATCGTTTCGTCTAATTTCCTGTTTTTTGCACTGTGCGGGAACAATGCAGGCAGATTGGCAGGTCTTCTCCCTGTTGGCGCAGATTTTTTTTTTTTTTTTTTTTAACGTGAATGTGGTTAGATATCGGTCATTTTCCTTCTGTTTTTTGAGTTGCTGTTTGGCGGTAATGTCGGTTTGGTCCGTTTGGGGTTTCGACGTTTCGAGTTAGGAAAGATAGAGAGAGGATAGAAGGAAGGAGGAGAAAAGGAGGAGAAAGATAAAGAGAGGATAAAGGAGGAGAAGATAAGAGAGGAAGAAGAATGAGGAGAAAAGAGGAGAAAGATAAAGAGAGGATAGAAAATGAGGAGAAAGGAGGAGAAAGATAAAGAGAGAGAGAAGGATAGAGGATAGAAGGAAGGAATGAGGAAGGAGGAAGGAGGAGAAAGATAAAGAGAGGATAGAAGGAAGGAGGAGAAAAGGAGGAGAAAGATAAAGAGAGGATAGAAGGAAGGAGGAGAAAGATAAAGAGAGGATAGAAGGAAGGAGGAGAAAGATAAAGAGAGGATAGAAGGAAGGAGGAGAAAGATAAAGAGAGGATTGAAGGAAGAAGATAAAGGATAGAAGGAAGGAGGAGAAAGATAAAGAGAGGATAGAAGGAAGGAGAAGGATAAAGAAAGGATAGAAGGAAGGAGGAGAAAGATAAAGAGAGGATAGAAGGAAGGAGAAAGATAAAGAAAGGATAGAAGGAAGGAGGAGAGAGATAAAGAGAGGATAGAAGGAAGGGGGAGAAAATTAAAGGAAGGAGGAGAAAGATAAAGAGAGGATAGAAGGAAGGAGGAGAAAGATAAAGAGAGGATAGAGAAGGAGAGAAAGATAAAGAGAGGATAGAAAGGGAGAAAGATAAAGAAGGAAGGAGGAACGGTGCAAATGTTGCCTCGGGACTGTTCGGCGCGCCCGGTTGCGAGTCCCCGGTGGGCGGCGGGCGCTTGCCTACTGAAATAGAGAGAGAAAAATAAAGAGAGAAAGAAAAAGAAGGAGAAAGAAATATCAGATAGAACGGTAGAAGGCAGAAGAGTCGGGTGTGATTCGCTACACGTGCTGACACCTAGTTTTTTTTTTTTTTTTTTTTTTTTTGGCTTCTTTGTGTTAGAGTTATACGGATAACGGGGTTGCGGAAGTAATGGAGGGAGTGTGGGGAGAGGGAGATGAATGGGAGTGAGTGGAGAGAGGGAGGATGAATGGGAGTGGAGTGGGAGAGAGGGAGAATGAATGGGGTGGAGTGGAGAGAGGAAATGAATGGGAGTGGGAGTGGGAGAGAGGGAGAATGAATGGGAGTGGGAGAGGGAAAGAGAAAGAGAATGAGAAAGAAAGAGACAGAAAAGACCTCTTTCTAAATTCGAAGGTCCATAAGTATTTTTAAATGTCACCAACGGGCTTTTTTCCCGAATTGGCTGAAAACCACAGGGGTGAAATTGGGAAATAAGTATAAAGGAGGAAAAAAAAAAAACAAGAAGGACAAAAGACAGTTAATATAGTTTCTAAAAAAATGTGTTGTTGATATACATCTTGTATGATCGCTCTCGGATGTTTACACATTTTTCAGAATTATTCCGTTTCAGGCAAAACAGTGAGATTTTTTTTTTCATTTCGATTTATGAAGCTGTTCGTTCGTAATAAAATTTTGAGTTTGATGATATTTAGAAACGAAGGCGGAAGAGAGAGAATTACAAGAACGTGTTTTAATTTTAGAATGACTATATGTTTGATCATCTTTTTTAATGGATATTATTTGAATTGATATTATTATGACGTAATACATATTTATGTAGGTAAAATATCTACGAGTATATAGCCGGTAATTAACATCCATTGAGTGGCTGCTAAACTTGTAACTGGCTTGAGATGATGATGATAATGATAGAGATAATCATTATCACAATCATAAGTAATGGTAATGATGATAATCATCATCATCTTGATAATGATGAAAATGATTAATAAGGGTAAGGGTAGTGATGGCAATTATCATCTTGATAATGATGAAAATGATTAATATTAATAGTTATGATAGAAATAAAGCAATATTAGGTGATAAGGCTCACATTGACAGGAAATGCAATCAAATCTATAATCCGTGAGTAATCCTCCCTCAAGTATCATCTCTCTACACATTTTCCTTTTATCTGTTCCAACGTTCATCTCTCGCAGCAGGATATCAATGGCAGAGTATGATTTCGCTTCGCCGTGTCTCCCATGACCCTTCCGCCAGGTAGGGAGGATTGCCGGTCGATTGCCTGGCCTGTCTACCTCTGCCTTTCACCCCATTAGCCCCCCTCCCTCTCTCTCTGTCTGTCCTTCTTTCTCTCTCTCTCTTAACGCTTTTCTCTTTCTTTTTCGCCCCTCTTTTGTCTGCTTCTCTTCGTCCCCCCTCTCTCTCTGTCTGTCCTTCTTTCTCTCTCTCTCTTAACGCTTTTCTCTTTCTCTTTCCAACCCCTCTTTTCTGTCTGCTTCTCCTTCGTCCCCCCTCTCTCTGTCCTTCTTTCTCTCTTAACGCTTTTTCTCTTTCTCTTTCCATCCCCTCTTTTCTGTCTACTTCTCCTTCGTCCCCCCCTCTCTCTGTCCTCCTTTCTCTCTCTCTTAACGCTTTTCTCTTTTTCTTTCCGCCCCTCTTTTCTTCTACTTCCCCTTCGTTCTTTTCTTCTCCCTTTTGTTTCTTCGTCTTTTCCTTCTTTCGTATCCTCTCATTCTCCTTACACTTGTCCTCTCTTTTTCTCCTTATTTCTTTTCGTTTTTCCCTTTCCCCTTCCTTCTTTCCTCCCTTCTTTTCCCTGTCTTCTTCTCCCTCTTCTTCCCGCCAGTCTTCCTAGCAAGACGTAGTCCTCCCACCCGTCCCCTCTTCCTCCTTTCATACATTCAAAGGGAGCGGTGCCCCTCTTACCCCCCCCCCGTTACCCCCCACACATGACAGCTCACGCACATTCTACGAATTTTTCCCCCTTTTATCAATTTTTAATTTGGCACTTCCGGTCAGAGGTCTTGAGCCGGGTAAGGTCACATATGAGTCAGCTATCTCTCTTTCTCTTTTTCTTTCTCTCTCTCTCTTTTTCCCTCTGTCTCTCTTTCTCCTCTCTCTGTCTGTCTGTCTCTCTCTTCTCTCTCCTCCCCTGTCTCTCTTTCTCTCTCTCTCTCTCTGTCTCTCTCTTTCTCTTTCTCTCTCTCTCTCTCTCTCTCTCTCTCTCTCTCTCTCTCTCTCTCTCTCTCTCTCTCTCTCTCTCTCTCTCTCTCTCTCTCCTCTCTCTCTCTCTCTCTCTCTCCCTCTCTCCCTTCCCCCTCCCCCCTCCCCCTTCCCTCTCTCTCTCTCTCTCTCTCTCTCTCTCTCTCTCTTCTCTCTCTCTCTCTCTCTCTCTCTCTCTCTCTCTCTCTCTCTCTCTCTCTCTCTCTCTCTTTCTCTCTTTCTCTCTTTCTCTCTTCTCTCCCTCTCTCTCTCTCCCTTCTCTCCCTTCCCCTCTCCCTCCCTCCCTCTCTCCTCTCCCCTTCTCTCTCTCCCTCTCCCTCCTTCCCTCCCTTCCCTCTCCCTCCCTCCCTCCCTCCTCTCCCTCTCTCTCCCTCTCTCTCCCTCCCTCCCTCTCCCTCCTAGGTTGAGGGAGCGAAAGTGAGGTTGAGAGCTGGGATCGAGGAATGGATTTTGGGGTAGCAGTAAATTTCAATAGGGAGGGAAGGGAACGTATATATTGAGATATTAAATATATATTTTTGTGTGTGTATTATAACCGGACTGACGGCCACTCTTTGTCTGGGGATTTTTTGTGGCATTTTTTCCCCTCTTTTCTCTCTCTTCTTTCTGTCTTATTAACAACTATTTCGGTCTTTCGTGTACAAAAAAGTGAAGGAGCGTCTATCAGTAATCTTTATTGGGTCTCTACTGCCTGCACGGGTTAGGGGAGGGGAGGATGGGGGGATGGGGTTTAGAGGGTGGAGGAGGGAAGGGGTAGGGATGGGGGTCGTAGTAGAGTTGCTAATCATATGTTCATTCATGGGTTTTCATTCATGGAAGAGGCGAGACAAGGCGGCCAAGCGGGTGCGTGTCCTAACTTTCTTCATCAACGGGGCGGGTATTCTTTGTTTCTTTTCTCTCATTTTAATTTTTTTTTTTTATTACGTCTTTTACCCTTTCCCCTTTATTCTTCTCATTTCGTAACTCCGTTTTGCATATCTTTTGTTTGCGTTATCTGAGAAATTTTGCTTTTAACTTTTTCATTTTTCGATGGGCGGTTTTTTAAGAGGGTTTTCGCGGAGATATCGGTAAGGGGGGCGGGGGTTGGAAGGTGGGGGTACGGGGGGTCAGGAGTGGAAGGTTGGATACGTGGGTAATTGGACACTTGAGTAATTGGATACTTGGGTCTGGGGGTAGAAGTTTGGGTATGATTTGGTGATGCTAATGACGGTTGTCTAGACAGTCACGTGGCTTTCAGTTCGCGTGTGTGTTTGTTTTAGTTATTTTTAACCTTTGATTCGACACTGTTGTTGTTTTGTTATTGTTGCTTGTCATGTTATTCTTTTCAGTGTGTATGTGTGTCTAGGGGGTGATGTTTCGAGTTAATTTGATTGTATACTTGAGAAATGATTAAATAATCTTGGTGATATGATTCATGAACTAAGTGATAGCGAAATAAAAGTGACCCTTTCTGAAACCATTGGCTTAACATCGTCTTCACAGTGATTTTGACATATGATGCGTGTAATGTATCCTATGCGTCTATCAAATACTGTATATCTGTCAATGTTTCTGTTTAATATTTTGCATCAGATATACCTGCCTAGTTCATCTAATCTCCAATATCCCCTAATATATTTATCTTTCTTTCACATATGATTTTGTATAGCTGTTAATGTATCAGGTGATAGTCGCAGTTTCCATTTTTTTCCTTTTTTTTTATTCTGTGGCCCCCGACCAATATATAATACCCTCCAATACTCCTTTCAGAGTCTGTCATCTTTTCAAAATTCAGTTATTGCTAGTTATGAATTGTGTAATAGTGTCATTAACTATAGGATAACAAGACTTTATGGAAATATTCGAATTTATTGATATGAGAGAAAGAATTATATGTAGGTACTGTAGGTAACTTTAATTCATATTCAAAATGTTCATATTGTTCCATACCCCCCCCAGAAAATACCCCGTACCCCCCCCCCCCCCTTCCCCATGTGCAGACGGTGTACTCCAAATGACCCGCCGTTGACTGTGTTCCTCACTAGAAAAGCATGGTAACCATTTTTTTCCTGTCAAATGGCAAATGTGACAAAGATGAACATTTTATCTGTTCACCCTATAGAGATGAGCTACTCCATAACGTATTGGTCTTCAAATATTTGCTCCTGTGTTGTATGAAGTATCTGTCTGATGAGCATGTTCCACAGGGTACTCTGAGATACACATTTCACTGCTGGTGACAGTAGGAGGGTGATGTAGAATGATTAGGCGATTAGGAATATGCTCGCAGTGCTTTTAACTTTTGAATATGCTCGTAGTGCTTTTAACAGGATATTTTGGTAATCTTATTGATTTGGGGGCTAAGCTTCCCAAGTGACGTTAAAACAACTTTACCATGGATGGCATTACATGAGATGACTACCTTTAAAAACGTTCAAGATTCTTCCTGCTACCTGATTAAAAGTCGCTTGCGGATTTTTAGTTCTACAGAAAAATGATAAGCAGAAATCCCCCTTCCATAAATACCACTTTTATTTTTAAAAAGTGGCATTCAGACATTAACATGAATGGCATTGCATATTATTCCTTATAAACGTTAAAAATTCTGAAATTCTGCTTATCTAATTAGAAGATCCTTTTATTCTGCAGCTATAAGGATCTAAGAATAAAGAGAAATCACCCCCAATAAAAATAAGATGAAGAATAGCATTCGTTGATTAAAAGACAAATACGGAATGTAGGGGGGAATGATGATGATGATAATGAGGATAGCCGGAATAGGTATTTTTGGATAAGGGTAAGAATGTCAAGCGAAGAGAAGTAAGAAGACGAAAGAAGGAGAAAAGGCAGACCAAAGGGAATGAGGGATGGGGAACAGGAGGAGGGGGAAGAGATTGCAGAAATAGGGGGGGGGGAGAGGAGGAGGAGGAAGAGGAGAAGACACGGAAGGAGGAGAAAATTCCAACCACAATAAGAGATAGCAAAAACAACACACACACACACACACACACACACACACACACACACACACACACACACACACACACACACACACACACACACACACACACACACACAAAAAAAAAAAAAAAAAAAACAGAAGGGGAAGCAAAAGCGAATCTATGACGCCAATGCATAGAAAGCTGCAACTACACGAAAGACCAGGGGCCGGATTCACTAACATACGATCGTACGAGCACATGCCATCGGTCATTTACCATTGCATTTGCAATCGTGAGTTACAATCGTGAATCGACTCATTCTAATGGTAGCCAACAGAGGGCTCTAACAAAGCTGTTCCACCAATCAGCGAGCGCTATACACATAATCTTTTAGGTTCCTTCGGCCAATCACGTAACATGTAAACAGAACTAGACACAACGAGATATTTTTAATAGTCGCCATAGCTAAAACAATATTTAAGCACATGTAGAAAAAAATATTTATTTGATTATTTCTGTGTGGGATATATATTTACTGTATAGATATGAATCAATAGAAACATAGGAATCAATAGAAACAATGTTATATTAATATATTATTGTTTACGTCAAACCAAAGAGACAGTCCAAACATTTTTTTATTTATTTTTCATCATTGTTAAACAAATTTGTTATTCATCGCTGTCTGTCGTCTAAGGAAATATGTCAAACTTATTCTTGCCCATACACTTAAGAGTTTGTTGTCAAACATTTTTTTATTTATTTTTCATCATTGTTAAACAAATTATTGTCAAAATGCCGACAGACGTAGAAATTGCTATACTCGTTCATATATTAGCAAGGTGGTATTTTTTTCTATAGC
>NW_020868896.1:116901-119881 GCF_003789085.1 Penaeus vannamei
ATATATAGATGTATATATATATATATATATATATATATATATATATATATATATAGAGAGAGAGAGAGAGAGAGAGAGAGAGGGAGGGGGGAGAGAGGGAGGGAGGAAGGAGGGAGGGGGAGGGAGGGGGGGAGGGAGGGGGAGGAGGGGGGGAGGGAGAGAGGGAGAGGGGGAGAGGGAGGAGAGAGGGAGAGAGGAGAGAGGGAGAGGGGGAGAGGGGGAGATGAGAGAGGGGAGAGAGGGGAGAGGGAGAGAGGGGAGAGAGGGAGAGAGGGAGAGAGGGAGAGAGGGAGAGAGGGAGAGGGGGAGAGGGAGAGGGGGAGAGAGGGAGAGGGGAGAGAGGGAGAGGGGGAGAGGGGGAGAGAGGGAGGGGGAGAGGGGAGAGAGGGAGAGAGAGGGAGAGGGGGGAGAGGGGGAGAGAGGGAGAGGGGAGAGAGGGAGAGGGGGAGAGAGGGAGAGGGGGAGAGAGGGAGGAGGGAGAGGGGGAGAGGGGAGAGAGAGGGAAGAGGGGGGAGAGAGGGAGAGAGGGGAGAGAGGGAGAGAGGAGGGAGAGAGGGAGAGAGAGGGGGGGAGGGGGAGGGGAGAGGGAGAGAGGGGGAGAGGGAGAGGGGAGAGAGGGAGAGGGGAGAGAGGGAGAGGGAGAGGGGAGAGGGGAGAGGGGGAGAGGGGAGAGGGGGAGGGGACGAGGGGAGGAGGGGGCAGAGGGGGAGAGGGGGAGAGAGGGAGAGGGGGAGAGAGGGGAGAGAGGAGAGGGAGAGAGAGAGGGGGAGAGGAGGGAGAGGGGGAGAGGGGAGAGGGGAGAGGGGGAGAGGGGGAGAGGGGGGGAGGGGGAGAGGGGAGAGAGGAGAGGGGAGAGGGGAGAGGGGGAGAGAGGGGGGGGGGAGATGGGAGAGGGGGAGAGGGAGAGGGGAGAGAGGGAGAGGAGGAGAGGGGGAGAGGGAGAGGGGCTGAGAGAGGGAGAGGGGGAGAGAGGGAGAGGGGGAGAGAGGGAGAGGGGGGAGGGGAAGAGACGCGGGAGGGGAGAGAGGGAGAGGGGGAGGGAGAGGGGGGATGAGAGGGAGGGGGAGAGAGGGAGAACGGGCGTGAGGAGGCGAGAGGCGGGAGAGAGGGAGAGTGGCGAGAGAGGGAGAGGGGGAGAGGAGGGAGACGGGGCGAGAAGGGAGAGGGGGAGAGATGGACGAGGGGGACCGAGAGGGAGGGGGAGAGGGAGAGGGAGAGGGGAGAGAGGGAGAGGGTGAGAGAGGAGAGGGGGGAGAGAGCGAGAGAGAGAGGGGGAGAGAGGCGAGAGGGGAGAGAGCGGAACGATGGGGATCAGGAGAGGGAGAGGGGTGAGAGAGGGGAGAGGGGCGAAGAGGGAGAGGGCGAGAGAGGGAGAGGGGGAGAGGGCGGAAGAGAGGGAGAGGGGGAGAGAGGGAGAGGGGGAGAGAGAGGACGAGGGGGGAGAGGTGAAGAGGGAAAAACAAAAAGAGAGAGGGATGAGGCGGTGAACGAGAGAGGGCCGAGAGAAGAGAGGGGGAGAGAGGGGAGGGCGAGAGAGGGAGAGGGTGGATCGAGAGGGAGAGGCGGTGAGAGAGGGAGCAGGGGGAGAGAGGGAGAGGGGGGGAGTTGCCCAAGAGGGAGAGGGGTGAGAGAGGGGAGAGGGGGCGAGAGGAGGGAGAGGGGGAAGAGACGGGAGACGGGGTGAGAGAGGGAGAGGCGGAGAGAGGAGAGAGGCGAGAGGGGGAGAGAGGAGAGGGGAGAGATGGGAGAGGGGGAGAGGGGGAGAGGGGCGCCGCAGGCGCGCGCGAGAGGAGGAGGGGGACGAGAGGGCAGAGCGCCGGTGGAGAGAGCGGAGAGGGGGAGAGAGTGGGAGAGAAGAGAAGAGATGAGAGACAGACAGAGCGAGATGGGAGAGGAGAAGACGAGAGAGAAAGGAGCTGAGAGAGGAGGCGACGAGGGATGGAAGGGGGGGGGCTGGAGGGCGCAGGAGAGTGAGATGTGTACAATATAGTGTGTACGCGCTCGTGTGTATGTGTGTGTAGTATATAGGTATTTATGTATGTAAGCATTATTCTAGTGTGTGATTCTATTGCCCTGGGGATGTCTGAACATGTGCCCATGTGCGCGTCTGTGTGTACGTGCGGCCGCGTGTGCGTGCGTGCGGCAATTTAGGCGACATTAGCGCAGGAGCCGGCCTGGTAACGGGCCGGCGGCCGCCCGCGATGGAGCAGCGAGCGCATAATTACTGGCCATTTGCGCTGATCCTCTCGGAGCCTATTAGTCGTTAGGAGACGCCAGTGGTCATCTCTTTCCCGCCCTTTTTTCCCCGCCTCCCCTCCCCCCGCCCCCCGCCCCCCCCCCCGCCCCTCCCTTTAATCCTACGCCCCCTTTTTCCTCTCTCCGCCCTTGGGCTCCCCCCCGCCCCCCCCGCCCGCCACCACCCCCCGACCCTCCCCTCCCATCAGGGCACCCGTACCCCCCACCCCCCTCTCCGCCACCCGCCCCACTACCCACCAGCGGCCGGGAATCGACGGACTAGCCATACCCCGACCCCCCGGCCCCCACCCCCGCTCTCCCGCCCTCGCCCCCAGCACATCCCCCCTGCCCTTTTCCGGTCCCGCGCCAGGCCACACCCGACACCCGTGTAAGACTATTAAAAGCCGAACTTGTACCAAAATCTGCACTTTTCCTTCTGTCTCAACATAATTTCGACCGCCCCTCTAGCTTAAACCACAATCAGCAACAATCTAGGTTGGACCGGGAAGCATCAACACAGTCGACTTCAAAGGGGGAGAATTCCATTCACTGTCTAATTGAATAGATATCTTCTCATTTCTTTATTCTCTCTCTCTCTCTTTTCACGCTTCCTCTATCATCTCTCTCTCTCTCTCTCTCCTCTCTCTCTCTCTCTCTCGTCTCTCTCTCTCCTCTCTCTCTCTTCTCTCTCTCTCTCTCTCTTCTCTCTCTTCTCCTGTTGTCTCTCACACTCTGTCTATCTGCT
>NW_020868896.1:119962-122462 GCF_003789085.1 Penaeus vannamei
GTGTGTCAATGTGTTGTGTGTTGGTGTGTGTGTGTTGTGTGTGGTGTGTTGTGTCTGTGTGTATATGTGTTGTGTGGTGTGTGTGTGTGATGTGTGCGCGCGTGCACGCGCGTGTGGTTTGTGTGTGCGAATGTGTGTGCGAATGTGAGTGAGTGAGTAAGTGAGTGAATGAGTGAGTAAGTAAATGAATGCGTGGGCGTGCGTACGTGTTCGAGACAATAAACATAAAACGAAATAAAAGACATAAATCACGAATCCTTCAAACGAGAAAAAAGCAACAACAGTGGCAACAAAAGATAATGAAGATAATAAAGCGAGAAACCCCACAAAGCCAGTCAACCGAAACAGCATCCAGTGATAAGTTATTTCCGAGATAACCTTCTGTTTGGGGTTCAAGGATGGCGAGGAGGAGGAGGAGGAGGAGGAGGAGGAGGAGGAGGGAGGATGGGAAGAAGGGGAGGAGGAGGAGAGGAGGAGGAGGAGGAAGGAGGAGGGGAAGGGAGGCGAGGAGGAGGAGGAGGAGAAGGAGAAGGAGGAGAAAGGGGGGAGGAGGAGGAGGAAGAGGTAAAGAGAGGAGGATGAGATGAGAAGAGAAGTAAGATTTAAAACAAGAAAAGGATAGGAGGAAGAGGAACAAGAAGAGGACAGCAAGAGGATGAGGAAGGGTGGGAAGAGAAAGAAAAGGAATGCTGACAACAAAAAAACAAACAAATACAATCTAAGAGTCAGACGAATTTGACAATAACAATAACAATCAGCATTGACGGTAACAAGACAACATATAACCACGAAGACAAAAACACCACACACACACACACATAAAAAAATAATAAAAAAAACAGACAAACAATAACAAAACAAAACAAAACAAAACACAGAAGAAAATGAAACTCGGAAAAAAGAAAAACAAGAAATGACACCCGGAAACAAAGAGGACAACCAGACCGAAGGTAACACGGACGAGCCCTTCTTCACCTCTGCCCTTCCCTGTAAACATGCTGATCCTGATCCTTCTACCTCCGTCGGGTTTGCATCTTTCATGGCAATACACGCTGTTCGCTTCCCACTTCCCTTCGCACTCCCCCCCCCCCACCCCTCGCCCCTCACCGACCCCCCTTCTTCCTCTCCTCCAGCTCTCCTGCTCTTTCCTCCCTCTTTTTCCTTCTCTCCAGATCTTCGCTTCCTCTTCTTTCTTCCTCTCTCCTTCTTCGCTTCCTCTTCTTCCTTCCCTCCAGCTCCCCCCCCCTCTTTTTCCTCCTCTCCAGGCTTTCCTTTCCCCCTTTTCCTCCTCTCCAGCTCTCCCTCTCTTCCTTTTCCTCCTTCCCGGCTCTTCCCCCCCCCCTTTTTCCTCCTTTCCAGTTCTTCCCTCCCTCCCATCCTTCTTTCCGCTTCCCCCCTCCCTTATTCTCCCTCCCCTCCCTCCTCCTCTTCCCTTCCCTCCTCCTCCTATCTCTCCTCCCCTCTCACCTCCCTCCTACCCATCCCTCTCTCTCTCTCTCTCTTTCTCCCTCCCTCCCTCCTCTCCCCCCTCTTCCCCTCCTTCCCCTCCCAACCCATTCTGATATTAATGGATTAGCTGCTCATAACCTCCGACAGAAGCGGCCGCCCTGGCATCGCGACGCATCTTTTTTCCTCTTCTCTCTTCTTCTTCTTTTTTAAAGTTGAGGTGAGCGAAATTGCGTCGCAGTTTTTTTTCTTTTCCTCTATCTTTTTTTTTTGTTAATTCGCTAGCGACCCCCGTCTAATTTTGGACTAATTTATCAGACGTTTCAGAGTCGATTGTGTTTGATGAGGAAGAGGAGAGGAGGAGGAAGGGGGAAGAGGAGAGGAGGAGGAGGAAGGGGGAGGGGGAGGGAAGAGGGAGAAAGGAGGAGGAAGGGGGAAGAGGAGAGAGGAGGAGGAAGAGGAGGAGGAAGTGGAAGAAATGAAGAAGAAAGGGGAGGGGGGAAGAGGAAGAAAGGAGGAGGAAGGAGGAAGACAGGAGGAAGAGAAGGATGAAGAAGGTGGGAGAGAGAAGGAAGAAAAGAAGGATAAACAACTAACAATGATGATAATCATGCTGATGATAGCAATGACCATACAGATAACAACACCACCAGTAATAACCACAACAAGAACAATACCAACAAAAACTAAAATAACAGTAATAACATCAAAAAAAGCAGATCGGCTCGGAGAGACTCGCACAGTCCCGCCGTCGGAGGCTATAAAACTTGTCCGAAATAAAACTATCAGTTTCTCAGAAAGCGGGGATATGCTTTCAAAAGATGAAAGGATTTAGTTGGCCGGGAAGGAAGAATTCGCGCCGGGAACGTTGCTGCTAACTTGTGTAGGGTGTGTGTGTGTGTGTGTGTGTGTGTGTGTGTGTGTGTGCGTGTGTGTGTGTGTGTGTGTGTGTGTGTGTGTGTGTGTGTGTGTGTGTGTGTGTGTGTGTGTGTGTGTGTGTGTGTGTGTGTGTGTGTGCGTGTGTGTGTGTGTGTGTTTGTTGTGTGTTTGTTTG
>NW_020868896.1:129962-132462 GCF_003789085.1 Penaeus vannamei
GTTATCATCTACATCCTCATCATTGATCACTGATACTACTACTACCACTACTACTACTACTACTACTACGACTACTACTGCTACTACTCTACCTATTCCTCCTACTCCTGCTACTCCTACTCCCACTACTACCACTACTGTTACTACTATTACACTGCAATAAGTGCTTCCATTACCAACACGCACTCTATCTGCCCTTTCTCTTTCTGACTACTACTACTGCAACTACTGACGGTGCACTTGCAGGCGGGGGAGCTCCGCGGGCGAGCGCCTGGGCCGTCAGTGGTGCGTTTGCAGTTCGTGTGGAGGATGGCTGTCATTCAGTCATTGTTTGTTTGCTTCTCGATGTTGTTGTTTCTTGCATTATCTTTCGCATAACAGTTGCATGTAAAAGGTTCATTTATATGCCTTTTTAATTGGTAGGTGAGGTAGGTTTTTGCTTTCTTTAGTCTCCTTGTATCTTTCTCTCTCTCTCTCTCTCTCCTTCCCTTCCTCCCTCCCTCCTTTCCTCTCTCTTCCCGTCTCTCTCTCCCTTCCTCACTCCTTCTCTTTCTCTTCTCTTTCCTCCCCCACTCCAGCCCTTCCTCCTTCTCTCCTTCCTCTCTGTCCTTTTCGCCCTCTTCCTCCCTTAAATGCCTCTCCTGAGCCCGGAAGGAGCTCCTCCCGCCCTCTCGAGTCGGAGGCGTTTCTCCTTCGGCGTCTGTCTGTTCGGCTATTTGCTGGCCTCTTTTTTCGTTTTCTCTTCCTTTCTTGTTCATCCTCTATTTTCTCTTTCTCTCTTCCTTTTTTCTCATTCTCTGCTACATCATAAATATCTAGATACTTCTCTCTCTCTCTCTCTCTCTCTCTTCTCTCTCTCTCTCTCTCTCTCTCTCTCTCTCTCTCTCTCTCTCTCTCTCTCTCTCTCTCTCTCTCTCTCTCTCTCTCTCTCTATCTCTCCTGCATATAGTTCTCCGCGATGCCCCCCATAAAATACCCCCACAGAGACTACTAGCGACGTCTGCTCCAGCTACTCACCTTCTCCCTCCCCTCCCCCCCTCACCCTCGAGTATATCACCCAATACCTTCCCCCTCCTATCCCCCCTCCCCGTGCCATCATACTTCTTGCTTCCCTCTTTTTCTTAGGAGGCAATCCACAAGGGCCGCTTTTATTTGCTAAATTAAATTACAGGGACGGCATATGCACGAGCCACCCCGCCGGGCCGCAGAGGAAAAGAGGGGGCAAATTGGCCCTTCCGACCAGGCGCTGCAAGGTTGGAAATCGCTCCCACCTTGACTGGAGTGCGCGGGGCGGCGTCGTTAGCCCGGGTTGTAATGACCCTGTGTACGTAGGCCGTAAGGGTGTTGATTGCGTGTCATACGAGGGAACGGAAGGGAACGGCTGCCCGTGTTTAAACTGGTGATGAGATCATTTTTGTCAAAGCAAACGTTTTTTTTTTCGCTCCATCTCTCTCCCTCCCCCCTTCTCTCTTTCATTCTTACTGTCCCCCTCTCCATCCTTTTTTGTGCTTCATCTCCCGGGTAAGTTAGTACGGCTCCGAATTCAGCCTGGGTGTCTTGTTGACGGTCGAATGCCGTTACGCATTTTAGCGGCGCGGGGGAGGTGGGCGGCAGGAAGCGCTATTAAACTGCGGCCGAACGCTGAACGGAATGCGCTGCGGCCGTCATCGGGATCAGCTGTTGAGGGAGCGCCTGGTGCTTGGGGCTTGGGCTGGGCAAGACAGTGAAACGTGGCGCTGGGGCCGTAGAGTTTAGTCTGCAGTTAGGGGCTGATTTGTAGTTGTCGCTACGGCTTCAGGATATATTTTTCATAAATCCTCTCTCTCTCTCTCTCTCTCTCTCTCTCTCTCTCTCTCTCTCTCTCTCTCTCTCTCTCTCTCTCTCTCTCTCTCTCTCTCTCTCCTCTCTCTCTCTCTCTCTCTGTGTGTGTGTGTGTGTGTGTGTGTGTGTGTATATATATGTATACATATAAATATATGTATGTATGTATATGTGTATGTATATACATATATGTATATTCTCCTTTCACATTTTCCATTTCTGCCTCTTCCCTTCCCTCTCCCTCCTGTCGCGTGTCCACATTCCGAAATAAACCCCCGCCATTGAGAGCAAAAGATCCTTCTCTCCCCTCAACAAAAAAGAAAACATCCAGTCTGCAGGATCAACTTCCGTTGCAGAATCCGATCTTTCGCCGAGTTAATGTTATTGCAGGATTATATTCCGCGCTTGGCCAATCCTGTGCCTCGCGGGGCTTTGGCGGGTTGGCGGCGATTGGCGGGCCGTTGCGAGGCTGGCGAGCCGGGCCGAGGCAGGGGCCATGTGGGTGCGCTTCTTATATATATATATATATATATAATATATTATATATATATATATATATATATATATATATATAATATATACATACATATACATACATATATATATATGTATATATATATATATATATATATATATATATATATGTATATTATATGTATATATGTATATATACATATGT
>NW_020868896.1:137462-142462 GCF_003789085.1 Penaeus vannamei
CGCTCCCCCCTTCCTCCTTCTCTCCCCTCCCCTCCCTCCCTCCCCCCCCTTTCCGCCCGCAGGAGGGCATATTCGCCTCCCTTCCCTCCCCTCCGCCCCCTTTCGCCCGCCAGGAAGGGCATATTCGCCTCCCCTTCCCTCCCCTCCCCGCCCCCTTTCGCCCGCAGGAAGGGCGCACGATAATTCACAGCCAATACCAGATTAATTGCCTCTTTCCTCGACGTGTTTTTCTTCGCCTCCTTCCGACGCCGTCTTATTTTTGCTGGTCCCCCCCCCTCCCTATTCCAAATGAAGGCCTATTTCCTCCTCCCTCTCATATCTGAAGGCCTCCCCCCCCCCCTTCGCTTCCCTCCCCTTCTTCCTTTTTAAATTAGACTCCTTCCTTTGCGCGACGAGTTTCATGACACGAGCGTCTATATAAAACAGACGTAGACTGCGATGGCAATATAATTCAGTGGTGAGGATTTACCTTTTCAGTTTTACTTGCAGATGAGGTGAAGTTAACTTCTTTCTTTGTGTGTGTGTGTGTGTGTGTGTGTGTGTGTGTGTGTGTGTGTGTGTGTGTGTGTGTGTGTGTGTGTGTGTGTGTGTGTGTGTGTGTGTGTGTGTGTGTGCACTTTTGTATGTTTGAGTCAATGCTCATTTTTCATCGCGCTTCCCGTGTAAGGAAAATCCTTAGGGAAAACAGGTTTAGTGCCTTTTATGATTAATTTTACGATTATTAGCGTAAAATGACAAGGCTTTTTCATTGAGCTCGAATGTTAATGGCGGATTACGGGTTTCTTTCTCTCTTTTCTGTTTTCCTTGGCCGTTATGAACGCAAAATGACAAGGAACTTTGGTTGCTTCGGAGGTTTATGGTGTTTATTTAGTAGTCGATTCCCTCGGGCTTTGGGGCTGTTTGCCTCATTTGCATATCTGCCGAGATTTTTGCAAAGGCTTCAAGACCAGCGGGACGGTTTTTTTTTTCTATTGAAGGAAGAAAAATGCATTTAGGTGGAATTAAGAGGGTACGTTGGATACTACTCTCTCTTCTCCCCCCCCCCTCTCTCTCTCTCTCTCTCTCCTCTCTCTCTCTCTCTCTCTCTCTCTCTCTCTCTCTCTCTCTCTCTCTCTCTCTCTCCTCTCTCTCTCTCTCTCTCTCTCTCTCTCTGTTCTATTTGTTCTATTATCTATCTTCCCCTCGCCACCTTTCTATTATTTCATCGTATCATTAATATGCAGTGGTTATCTTCTTTATTTTATTTTCTTATTTGTATACTTTTCTGCAATAATAAGTGTTGGAGACAAAGTGACATTTTTTACATATTTGCGTTCACTGTGTGTGTGTGCGTGTGTGTGTGTGTGTGTGTGTGTGTGTGTGTGTGTGTGTGTGTGTGTGTGTGTGTGTGTGTGTGTGTGTGTGTGTGTGTGTGTGTGTGTGTGTGTGTGTGTGTGTGTATGCGAACACCCATTGCAGTCGTTTGTTCATGGCAAGGCAAAGCGTTACAAGATTTATGGCACAATTATTGTTACTGATGCTGCTATTTCAGCATAGCATTACGATGATTTCTCTGTACCTTTTTGAAATTTAGATGTAACCGTCTTTGAGAAACTGGAATTTTTATGTGAATTGTTTTTGATTGAAGAAATCTAAATGCATATGATTGAGTGTCCTTAAATTTACATAACAGTTATTAGTATATTTATTTTATTTAAGAAACAAATCTCACTCTCTCTCTCTCACACAACTTTTTAACCGAATTATGCGTAATAGAGACATGGATTTTCTGTTATTTCCATTTTAGTATTACTATTAAATATTATTAAAATATGTTCATGTATACCACTCTATTTATGTATTGTTATATTCATATGATATATATTATCTAGCAGGTCATTCTCTTTGACACATACAAATTTTATCACACACGCACCCTAAATAGTACATTGCTTGTTATGCTTGTCTTTTCTAAGAGCTAGGTATAGCTATGATACTTCCCTCACCCCCGATTGCGAAACATTGATATTGTTAAACCAAGTTACAATGTGACTCCTTGAGAGGAGCCTATGAGGAACGCCTTGCTCCTTGAGGGAGGCGCAGCCCTCACTCCAACATTATATGGAAGTAAAGGAATCAGGACAGGTCGGCTTTCTCCTAGAAGCTCATTTCCTCCTACAACTGGTGGCAGTGGTGGGATTGGACCCGCACATTGCCTCCGATGCTCGAAGCCTGCGGCAGGGTATTGGTACAGGCCAGGAGTACCCAAGGCGATTTGTAGGTTCAGTTTCACCATTAAGCCACTGACTGTAGGAGCAGGGAAGATGAACTCCTGCACTTCTTTCTCCTATCACTCCCCCTTCCCTTCTTTCATACTTTCCTCATTCCCTCATCCTTTCCCTTCCCCTCTTTCCCATTTCCTCCCTCTTCCTCTTTCCCTCTGTCTGTCATTTACCCACTTCTTTCTCCCTTACTTTCTCTCTTTCCTTATTTATCCCATCCCTCTCTCTCCTTTTCTTATTCCATTCCTTCCCCTACCCCCTTCCTCGCTCCCCATCCTCCTTCACCCCCCCTCTCTCTCTCATTCTCCCACTCACTCTCCCTCCCTCCTCCTCCCTCGCCGGCCCCTCCTATCAAGGGTCGCCCTCCCTCGCCCAGGGCGAAAGGTGATCCAAGGGGCTGTGTCGCTCTCATCGTCGGATTATGCAGTCCTCTCCTCCTTCCCCTCCTCCCCTTTTCTTTGCCCCTCCTCGTTTTTCCTTTGCCCCTTCTCCTCCTTTCCCTTTTTAATTCACCCTCTTTTCACTCCCCTCTCCTCCTCCTGCTCTTCTGTTGATGCTGTTAATATGTAGTGATTTTTTGTGCTTGCTTTGGTTGCTTATTTACTGATATTGTTGGTTGTTATGTGTCTGTATATGTGCATGTGTGTGTATGTACGTGTTTGTGTGTGAATTGCTTGTCCTTTCTTCATCGGTCATTGTTGGTTTTCAGGAAGGATGGAGACATTTACTTCCATTCACGCACTCGCTCGAACATCGAATTGCCCCACATCAGCTCAGAAGCGGAAGGACGGCCATGATGCCCGACAGAGTATCGCTCCACCGCCATTGCCTCCCGCCCCCTCCCCCTCTCGTTTCCCCGCCCCCCCCCCCCCACCGCACGCAACATCGCTTTAAAAAATCCTATTACCATTTGCAACTCTTCTCCCCCTACCCCCCCCCTTCAGAGAAAAAAATATGTCGTGCACTTCCATCACAAAAAATGTCCCCCTCCCTTTAACCGTTCCTCTCTCTCTCTCCTCTCTCTCTCTCTCTCTCTCTCTCTCTCTCTCTCTCTCTCTCTCTCTCTCTCTCTCTCTCTCTCTCTCTCTCTCTCTCTCAAAAAAAAAAAAAAAAAAAAAAAAAAAATCCAGGCGAAAGGTTACGAAAAAAAACTCCATTAAACTATTCCAAAATTTCGTCAGAACTCCGACCGACCGTGCGTGCGTGCGTGCGTGCCAGCGCCGGAACAAGCATCAAAAATTGAAAAATTCTCTGCCGGGCAAGCGGCGAAGGGAGGCCGGGGCGTGTCGTGGGTGGCGGGGGGCGGGGGAGGGGGCTGGGAACTTAGATCTTGTGTGGGAGGGAAGGGGGGGGGGCTCGTGTCAGAGGGGTGGGCTTCGAGGAGGAAGCAGGGGCGGGGGAATGGCGGGAGGGGGTTGTGCTCGACGGCTGCGTTGGTGGTTTGTTCACGTAGGGGAGGGGGTTGAGAGGGGAAGAGGTCAGTGCGTGGGAGGATGGCTCTGGGGGTGGCCGGTTGTGGGGAGGGGTTGTGAGCATGGGGGGGGGGGGTTGTGAGCATGGGGAAGGGGGAAGGGATGGGGTGGGAATATAGTAGGAGAGTGCGTGCGCGTGAACACGAGTGTCATGTTACCGTATGTGTATTCTTTCGTATATATTTGTCTACATGGTTTATATTGCAGGTTCATGGAGTTCATGCTCCTTCACAACTCCTCCGAAACTAAACCATGAAGAAATGAATAAATAACAACATAGATAACAAAGGACGGATTTGGAGAGCCAGCGGCCGTCCGAGTGCCAGCAGTGACGAAAATTCACGTCACATCATTATGATGGTGGTTATGGTGAGAGAGATGGTGAGGGGATTACCCGCCCCCTCCCCCGCGCTTAACTAATGGACGAAGCCGCTAATAGTGGGTTAATGAGGGATTTCCAGCCCGGATGATGTATGTTAAAAAAAAAGTGTGATGCAGGATTTGTTTGTGGTAATGACAAAACTTTTTTTTGAGGTGGGGGAGGGGGAGGGGGTCTGATATCCCTGGGCGCAACGGCAAGTGATGTATGGATAATGATGGATAATGATGGATTGCGCACCTATGATTAGGGATAATGTGCGAATGATAGAGTGTCATATAACACGGGCGATCGATTAGCTAATGTCCGGGCCGTAAGCAGCGCCGCCGAAGCCACGCCGGGGGGGGGGGTCCGTTTTGTTTTAGGTTTTATTCTTTTTATGATGATGATTATTGTCGTTGGTGATATTGTGGTTCCTGTTATTACTGTTATCTATTTGTATCATTATTAGTGTTACCGTGTTCATGTCGTTCAATCATTCATCATCATCATTGCTGTTATTTTTATATGGTTATTATTAATCATTTATATCTTTATTATTATTGTTATTACTCCAGGTAGTAGTAGTAGTGGTGATTGTAGCATTGTTATTACCATTGTTATTTTTATTATGCTCATTATAGCTATTATTGTTATTATATCTATCTATGGCATTATTGTTATTGCTATTATCATTATGAATATTTCTATGATCATAATATCATTTATTTATATATTCATTATTGTTATTATTATTATTATTATTATTATTATTGTTGTTGTTGTTATTGTTATCTTAATGGTATTTTTCTTATCATCACCACCAGCAGCAGCATGATATATTGTTATTGTTATTTTTATATTTGTTCTTTTATCAGTACAGTCCCTATCGTTATTATTTTTCCAGCA
>NW_020868896.1:147462-154962 GCF_003789085.1 Penaeus vannamei
GGTTATGGGAGCGTTGGTTACCCTGTGAGTGCGTCGGCGAGCGGGACAACACAAAAAGTAAAGAACGGATTTTGATGATTTTTTGCCAGAGCTGCGTCCGGGCCGTCTGGAGCCAATGGGCGGCGGTGCGGAGTTAAGGATCCGTTAGCCTTGCCGGAGAGGGAGTCGCGGGCGTCACTGTGCTTGAGGAAGACCGGATTTCGATGTGATTCTTCAAGAGTGATTATTTTTATTGCATCAGTGATCTTATTCCATCATTATTACCACTTTCATTATCATCACTATTATCCTATTTACCATATTCGTATCCATCGTTATCATTATAACCTCCGCCAAAGAGGTTGTTTATGGTAGCGTTGGTTATAGACATAGGAATCACGGACGTCGCCAACGTACTTGAGAAAGGTGATTTTGATATGATTCTGGCACGCAGTCACCACTGTCATCACCACCGCAACCCCCACCACCACCATCATCATCTTCATCATTATCATCATCACCGTCATTATCACCACCATTATCATCATCATCATTTTCATCATCATCTTCGTCATTATCATCATTATCATCCTTACTAGCATCATCATCACGATCGTCATTATCATCACCATCGTCATTATCATCATGATTACCACTGTCACCACTAGAATGATCAATATCTCTTTTATTCGGCCTCGTGCGGCGGGTTCCTTTGAGCGAAATATCATTCCATTCATTCATCTATTTCTGCGTTTCTGATCCCAAAGCCGAAATTAATATTCCACGACTGATATTAATTCATTAATTCATCGCATATATTTATTTATTTGGCCATTAATTTGCCCTCTTTGCGAGCGGAGGCATTTTGACAAAGGCCCAGTTATTAACATATGTACAAGGGAGGCGGGCCGGCGCCGGGCAAGAGGAATTATTTTGCGGTCTTGTTCCCGACATTTTTGCGAGGTTTAATGAGAATGATAACGATGGGGTTGTCGTAATGAGGCGGGAGGTAATGATGCTGGCTGCGAGGAGTCTTGGCGCTCATATTCTGATCAGATTATTAATAATAGTTATGGTGATGATCCTACACACACATGAACATGTACACACACACACTAAAATAACAGCTGATATAAAGACAACCGTAATGATGGAAACGCGTCCAAAAGTACAATTATATAATTCTGAAATAATGATTTATTCATGCACTTGCGTATGGGGCTCCTGCTCCCTTCTCTTGTTATTTATCTTCCGCTGTGTCCTGAGCCAGGGCCGCAGCAGCCGTCCCTCCTGGGGTCTCCGGCCAGCCGCCTTGGGATGGTCACCTGACTTGACTCGGCGGGCTGATCCCAGGCCGGAGAAGGCGAGCCTTATCTGCCCATTCCCTCTCGCGCCCACTCGCCCTTTCTTTCTGCTTATACATCCCTCCCTCCCACTCCCTCTAGCTTCCACTCCCCCCTCTACACCTTCTCCGTCTGCGTCCCCACTCTCCCACCCATTCCTACTTCCCTCCCTCCCTCATTCCCTTCCCACCTTCAACTTCCCCCCCTTCCCCTTTCTTTCCCTCCTTCCCCCTCATCCCTTCCTTTCCCCTTCCTTCCTTCCCCTTCCATCCCCTTCTCCTTCCCTTCCTTCCCCTTCCAACCCTTCTTCCTCCTTCCCCCTTCCCTCTTTCCCTCCCTTCTTCCCTTCACCTCCCCCTTCCCTCCTTCCCCTCCCTCCTCCCTTCTTCCCCTCCCCCTCTCCAGCCAGTCGTTGAGCGCCGCCGCTCAATGGAGCACGATTTCCGTTCAAGCTTCTGGGGCCTCGGACGGGGGTGGCGGCGGGCCGGTTGGGCGACAGCCTCTCCCCGTGGTGTGCTTGCTCGCTCTCTCTTTCTCACTTTCTCGCTGTCCCTTTTTATCACTTTTTCTCGTTGTCTCACTTTCTCGCTGTTTCTCTTTCTCACTTTCTTTCTGACTGTCTCACTTTCTCGCTGTTTCTCTTTCTCACGTTCTTTCTGACTGTCTCACTTTCTCTTTTCTCAAATTCTTTCTTTTTGAGTGTGTCACTTTCTCTCTCTCGCTGTCTCTCTTTTTCACTTTCTTTCTTGGTCTAACTTTCTCTCTTTCTCGCTGTCTCTTTTACTTTATTTCTGGCGCTTTCTTTCTCACTTTCTCGCTTTCTGTCTTTTTCTCGCGCTGTTTGTCTTCTTCCTCCCCTCTCTCTTCTCTCTCTCTCTCTCTCTCTCTCTCTCTCTCTCTCTATATATATATATATATATATATATATTATATATATATATATATATATATATATTATATATATGTATATGTATATATATATATATATATATATATATATATATATATATATATATATATATATATATATATAGTCATATATATATATATATATATATATATATATATATATATATATATGTCCATCTATCTATCTATCTGTTTATCTGTATCTCCTTTTTCTCTTCTTTCTCTCGCCTTCTCCCTCCGCCCCCGTCTCTTCCCAAGCATCTCATCCTTCCGGCCTCCGTCTCCTTTCTCTCGCATCCTTGTCCTCCTCCTGCCATGCCTTTGCTCCTCCTCCGTTCCTTCTTCAAGCCGTGCACAAGGCCGCATCTAAGCCTACGGCCGTCCCTTCCCCTTTCCTCCCCTCCCCCTCCCCCTCCCCTCCCCCTCTCCCCTCGTCTGATGAATGGTCACCTCATCGAGGGAAATCCGCCATTGATTAAATCACTCGCCCTCGCTCGCGCTTACACGTCTTGGGGGGGGGGGGGTAAGGGGAAAGAGAAGGGGCAGGGGAAAGGGGAGGAGAGGGGAAGGGGGAATGAGGGGGGAACGAGAAGGGGTGGAAGTGTGGAAGCAGGGAGAGAGGAAGGAGGAGGAAAAAAAAGGAAGGAGAGATGGAAAAGTAGGGCTGGAGAAGAATGGTGGAGGACGGAAGGGGGGAGATAGAAAAGGAAGAGAGGAAGAGTGGTAACGAGAATGAAGAGTAGATGACCAAGTAGAGGCAGAGAAACCAAAGGATTTTTAAAACGGAGAGCAAGGGACGAAAATAATTCAGTCGGCCTGTTCTCTCGCTCTCTCGCTCTCGCCGCTCCTTCCTCATCACGCTTCACAAAAGCAGCCAAATTTCTCCGAAATAGTTAATTTCCACAGCCCACTTCTTGCCCCACGCCCCTCCCCTCCCCCCTTCTCTTCCTCCCTTTTCCCCCCTTCTACCTCTCTCCCCCACCCTCCACTACATCCTTAAGAAGTACCGGAATCGGAAATCTCCCAAGGCTTTCCCGCCCTGAGCCCCACCCCTCCCTCCCTCGCTTCAACCTCCTCCTGTCACCCCCTCCACCCGTCGCTCCACCCTCCACCTCCCCACTCCTCAACTCCCCCACCACAGCTTCACCTCCCCACCCCCTCTATTCCCCCACCTCCCCCAGTCTCGAATTGGCTCGTAGCTCTTGGCGTTAATGCCCAAATGTCGAAACGTCTAAATTCGACAAAAAATGGATTCCTGTATTTTTTTCTCCCCTTTCCATTTTTTCCAATTTGTATTAAAGAAGGGAAAACAGGGGGGAGAGAGAGAGAGAGAGAGAGAGAGAGAGAGAGAGAGAGAGAGAGAGAGAGAGAGAGAGAGAGAGAGAGAGAGAGAGAGAGAGAGAGAGAGAAGAGAGAAGAGAGAGAGGAGAGAGGAGGAAAAAAAGAGAGAGAGAGGAGGGAAGAGGGAGAGAGAAGGGGAAGGGGAGGGAGGGAGAGAGAGAGGAAAAGAGAAGCTGAAAAGGAAAAAAAGAAAGTAAGAGAGAGAGAAGAAAGAGAAAAGAATAACAATAATAAGAAGGAAAAAAGAAAGACTTCGAGAGAGAGAAAAAAGAAGAAAGGGGAGAAGAAAAATAAGGCAAAAAAAAAAGAAAAAAAAGAGAAACATAGAATATGAGAGAGAGAAAGTGAACAAATAAATCGATCTCCTAGGGTGGGCGTGAGGCGTAGGGTGCAAGGATATAGGAAAGGCTGTCGGGTAATTTACATGTAAAATACTCATACGTCTCATTTTAATATTGCTACGGCGAGTGGGGGGCTTGGGGGGGGGTAATGGAATCGAGAGGGTGACGGTTGATGTATAATGGGGAGGGGGTAGGAGATGTAGAATGTGGGGAGTGATGTATAATGAGGAGGGTAGTGGGTGAAGTGTAGGGGGGGGGGGTAGGGGGGTAGTAGTGGGTGATGTGTAGGGGGGTAGTGTGGGTGATGTGTAAGGGGGGGTAGTGGGTGAGTGGGGGGGGGTAATGTGTAAGGGTAGGGTACTGGGTGAAGTTAAGGGGGAGGTAGTGGGTGATGTGTGATGGGGGGGGGATGAGGGTGATTTATAATTGGTGATGTATAAAAGGGGATGTTGATGATATGATGTATAAGAGATGGAAGGTAATAGATGATGTGTAATGGTGGGCTTTGGTTGATGTGTAATGGAGGTTAATGGTTCAAGTTTAGTAGGGGGAGGGGGAGGAGTGATAGATAGGGGGAAGGGGTGGTATTTGAAATAGAAGGGGGAAGGGTGCCGGTTGCCATAGGAGAGGGGGGAAGGGGCAAGCGGAGAGGGAAGGAAGGAAAATACTTCTGACTTGAGATGGATTAAGTTGTTCCAGAGCGAGGCGTCAGGATGAGATTAAGGCCTCAAAGGAACAGAGCAGGCGCGGGCGGGGGGGGGGGGCGGAAGGAGGCGGAGAAGAGGAAAAGCGAAGAGGAGGAAAGGACAGAGGAGTGAAAAAATCGCAGAAGGGGAACGGAATAAAACAAAAATGATTATTAACACAATGAAAAGCAAATTTACGAAAAATGAAGGTTTCGGCGAGGAAGAATAAGAGGTGAGTAGAGTGCGGCAAGCAGTCGCAATGATGAACTTGGAATAAGTGATTAAGAGTGGAAGATGATAGAGGGATGGTGAAGAAATGGATAATCGGCTCTCTCTCTCTCTCTCTCTCTCTCTCTCTCTCTCTCTCTCTCTCTCTCTCTCATCTCTCTCTCTCTCTCTCTCTCTCTCTCTCTCTCTCTCTTCTCTCTCTCTTCTCTCTCTCTCTCTTCTCTCTTCCTCTTCTCTCTCTCTCTCTCTCTCTCTCTCTCTCTCTCTCTCTTCTCTCTCTTCTCTCTCTCTCTCTCTCTCTCTCTCTCTCTCTCTCTCTCTCTCTCTCTGTCTGTCTGCTTGGCTTTGCTCGCTCGCTCGCTCGCGCTGTTGTCTTCCGTCTGTTTATCATCTATCTGTCCCTTTTTTATCTCCCGTCTATTCTGTATCTGTGAAGTGTCGTGAAACGGATCCCGCCAGAAACTCCGGAGGAGCGAAATCAGCCTTGAGTTTAGACAGAAGGACGACAGTGACGTCGACAGCAGCAGCAGAGTTAACTGTAGCATAGTTAAGGAAACTGCAACCGTAGCAGATGCCGCGGCTGCAAAAAAGGGGCTTGCGTTGGTGCGGGCAGAGCGTCGTAGCACCGGCAGCAGTAGCAACGGCCGCAGAATCAGAATGAGGATTTTGTAGGAACGAAAATGCTTCTGTTCGCCGGCAGTAGCGCGCGAGGAGGTAATTCCAGAATATTATCATCTTGATTATAATAATATCACTTGAGCGGATGGAGGAGGGAAAAGCGGGATTGTGTAAAGGGGGCGAGGGGGAGAGGAGGGAGGAGGGGGACGGAGCGAAAGAGGGAAGGACTAAATGGGATAGAGGAGGGAAGGAGAGAAGAAAGGATAGATGGTGTTAGAGGAGGAGAGGGAAGAAGAGGAGTGGTGAATATGGAAAAATGGAAGAAGGGGAGAGAGAGAAGGAGGAGGAGGGAAAGAAAGAGAAGGCGAGGAGAAGGAGGAAGAGAGAGGGGTAGGGGGTGAGAGGGGGGAGACCGGAAGGGGGGTGTGAGGCTCATCATTAGGATAGGCTTTATGAGAGGAGAGGGGAGGCGAGGGAGGAGGCTGGTGAGCAAAGGAGGACGGAGAGCAGGTGGAGAAGAAGGAGGCGAGGGAAAGATAATGTTTTAGGGGAGAAGAAACAGGGGAGAGAAAGGGTTATATGGGTAGTAACATAAATTAACGTGGGAATTTTGATAGAAGAATAAGAGAGATGAAAGATTAGCAGTGGAGGAAGCAGAGCAAGGAGAAATCTTCAATGAAGGAGGAGTAAGAGAGAACAAGGAAAGAGTAAGAAAAAGGGAAGAAAAAAAACGAAAAAAACTGGGAGTTGTCGCATATTGACGAAAACAGAAGAAAGGGATAAAAGAGAAACCCATTGGAAAAAGATAAAAAAAATGATTGGAATGAAAAAGGAATGAGGGACGTAGAAGAAGAACGAGAACATAAGAAGGAAAAGCACGAAGAAGAGAAAGAAAAAATGGAAGACGCTGAAGAAGGAGAGACTAAAAAAGACAAAGGTGAATAAGAATGAGGAATAAAAACAAAGCTGAAGAAGAAACGNCCCTTCCTCGCCCCACTCCTCTTCCTCCCTTCCTCCCCCACTCCCTTCCTCTCCTTCGCCCCACTCCCTTTCTCACTTCCTTGCCTCCCTTCCTCGCCCCACTTCCTTTGCCTCCCTTCACTTGGTCTCTTCCTTGCCTCCCTTCTCGCCCCACTCCCTTGCCTCCCTTCCCTCGCCCACTCCCTTTTCCTCCACTTCCTTGTCTCACTTCCTCGCCCCTCCCTTTCCTCACTTCCTCGCCCCACTCCCTTCCTCCCTTCCTTGTCTCACTTCCTTGCCTCCCTTCCTGCCCTCCCTTCCTCGCCCCACTTCCTTGCCTCCCTTCCTCGCCCCACTCCCTTTCCTCACTTCCTCGCCCCACTCCTTGCCTCACTTCCTTGCCTCACTTCCTCGCCTCGTCTCAGAAGCTATGCACTTCCTCCGGCCAAGACCAACCGTCTCTCCCTTGGACCACAATTTCCTCGTCTATACCTTCTTCCCTTAACCTGTCTCGCGACCCCCTCCCCCCCACAATTTAGCATATTTCTTTCTCGCCCCCACCCTCCAACAACACACACACACACACACACACACACACACACACACACACACAACACACACACACACACACACACACACACACACACACACACACACACACACAACACCACACACACTCTCACGACACATTTACTCTCTCTTTCACTCACGCCCTATTAACTCTCACTCCTTGTTCCCTCACTCTTTCTACCCTCCTCCTCTCCCTCACTATCACTCTCATTCTCTCCCTCCTTTATTGGACAAACGCGACACCCCGCAGCTTAGCGGGCATATCCGCCTGGCACTAAGGCCGATAATCCCCTCAAACAATAGCAGCTACTCGCCCTTAGCGTCGAGCCCCCGGGCCAGAACAGCGGTAATCAATCGCGAAGAAATGAGGACTTCCTGAACACATACCACACGGGGGGGGGAAGAGGAGAAAAGAGGAAGAGGAGAGAAGGGGGGAAGGAGAGAGAAAGAGGGAGAGGAGAGAGAAAAGAGGGGGAAGAGAGAAAGGGGGAAGAGGAGAAGAGAGAAGAGGGAGAGGAGAGAGAA
>NW_020868896.1:162462-217462 GCF_003789085.1 Penaeus vannamei
GAGGAAGGGAGGAAGAACGCCGGAAAAGAAAGGAAGAGAAGAAACGACGATAAATAGAAGACAGCGATGGAGAAAAGGAGGGAAACCCGCATAGAATCGAATAAGAAAAATAAACGACCCAAGTAAAAAAAAAAAAAAAAAAGAAAAAAAAAAAAAAAAAAAAAAAATATATATATTACTATCATTATTTAGTATATATATATATACTATATATATATATAGTATGTATATATATATAAGACAATAAACAGCAATACAAATCCTAAACCCCAAACAAAGCACCAAACAAAAAACCACCAACAAAAAAAGAGAAAAAACATTCTTTTTCCTCCCCTCTCAAACCCTTCCAGGATAATGAAATAAAGGGTTTATGAGGGATTTGCCCATAGTAAGCTGACTGACGGCATGGAAAGGGGGAGGAAATAGACGGAGAGCAGGGGGGGGTGTGGAGGGCCTGTGGGGGGTAAGTGGAGGTGGGGTAAACGAGGAGGGGAGAAGCGAGGGAAGGAAACAGTCGAAGGACGGGGAAGCATGGAGGCCGAGGGGGAAGAAGGGGCACGGAGGAGGAGAAAGACAGGAGGAGGAGGGGCAGGAGAAGCGAGGAGAAGGGCGATGGCAGGCAGTTGAGGAGGAGGAGGAGGGGAGGAGGAGGAGGAGGAGCGAGGAGGGGAGGCAGGAAGCTAGGAGGAGTGGAGGAGCAAGCAGGAGAAGGAGCGAGAGCAAGAGGAGAAGGAGGAGGACGCCAAGAGTGAGAAGGAGCGAGGAAGGGGAGGAGCGAGGCAGGCAGGAGCGCAGGAGGCAGGCAGGAGGAGGAAGTAGGGGAGTAGGAGAGCAAGAGGAGGAGTTAGGAGGAGGCAAGAGGAGAGGAGCAGGGGAGCAAGAGGCAGAAGCAGGGAGCGAAGGCGAGGGGAGGAGGAGAGGAGGAGGAGGAGGAGGAGGAGGAGGAGAGGAGGAGGGGAGAGGAGGAGGAGGAGGGGCAGGAGGAGTAGAGGGCAGCGAGGAGTCGCGAGGAGAGAGCAAGGGGCCAGAAGGAGACAGGAGAAGGAGAAGGAGAAGCGAGGAGGGGAGGGGAGAGAGGGGGAGGAGGAGAAGCAGGCAGGAGGCAGAAAGAAAATCGTGAGGACGAAGAACAGAGAAAGGGGCTTGTACAAAAGGGGAAAGGCGAGAGGGGTAAGTGAGGGGGGGTCTCCTGAAAAGCTGGCCGTGATGTCTGTCTCCAGGGGAGGAGGAGGAGGAGGTGGAGGCAGGAGGAGGAGGAGGAGAGCAGGAGGAAGGAGGAGGAGGAGGAGGAGCGGCAGGGAGGAGCGTAGGAGGAGAGGAGGCAGCAAGAGGAGCAAGGAGGAGGAGCAAGAGGAGCACGAGAGGAGGAGCAAGAGGAGAAGGAGGGGAGGCAAGAGGAGAAGGCAGGCAGGAGCAAAAGAGGAGCGAGAGAGGAGGAGGAGGAGGAGGAGGGGCAGGCAGGAGTAGGAGGCAGGAGGGGCAGGAGGAGTAGGAGGCAGGAGGGAGGAGGAGTAGGAGGGAGTAGGAGAGGCAATGAGGTAGAAGGAGGAGGAGCAAGAGGGAGAACGGAGGAGGCAGCAAGAGGAGAAGGAGGAGGAGAGAGGCCAGGCAGGAGGAGAGCAGGAGGAGCGAGGAGGGCAGGAGGAGTTAGGGAGGAGGAGGAGGGGCAGGTCAGGAGTAGGGAGGAGGAGGAGTACGGAGGCAGGAGGAGGAGGAGGAGGAGCAATGGGAGGAGAGGAAGGAAGGAGGAGGAGGAGGAGGAGGAGGAGGAGGAGAGGGGAGAGGAGGAGGAGAGCAGATAGGATGGAGGAGAGGAGGAGCATGGGGAGGGAGGAGGAGAAAGAAAAATTGATGAGGAGGATGAAGAGGAAGGGGATGGAGAGGGTCAAGGGTGGGGGGGGGGGTCTCCTGAAACGTGGCGTTGATGTCTGCCTCCAGGATCAATGTGGAGACGACTCACACGCCTTGCCCGTCACGTGACGCCATCCCCTTACGTCACGGATGAGCATGACGCCACAATGATGACGTCATCAGCGCGGCGATAAGGATAAAGGGTAATACATAAACGTCCACCTTTACACGTATGCTGCGACGGATAGTATAAGTAAGATAGCAGTTATTGCAGAAAACGACTCCCCCCTCCCCCCATCTCACACAAACCCTTATTAAAAAGCTTAATGGCTGAATCACTTATCACTGTAATCGAAGCAACGGCACATCCCATCCCATCCTCTCCCTCCCTCCCCTCACCCACCCCCACCTCCCTTAAACCCGTCTCGTATTCTACTACCCGTTTCCATACGCTTACCCCCCCTCCCCCAACCCCTCTCCCCACCCCACCCCGTTCCTCTGTCCCGCTTTAACTGTCAGTATTAACTCGTTGTAGCTTTTTTTTTTTTGGGGGGGGGGGCGTGGATAAGGCGAGTCCAGGGCGATAAGGAGAGTGAGAGTCACGAGCAGAGGGACCCGTGAGTCAGCGCAGAGATAAAGTCCCCTCCTCCCTCTTTTCCTCCTCCCCCTCTAATTCCCTCCGCTTCATCCCAACCCTATTTGTTTTCCATTCAACTGTATTTTTTACAATTCCTATTTGCTTCTATTACCACTCTGCTATCACCATACTATCACCACCATTCCTAATACTACTTCTATTTCTACTACTACTACTACTATTCTATTCCTACTACTATACTTTCCTTACTACTACTACTTATTCCATACTACTACTATTCCTTAACTACTACTACTATTCCTACTACTACTACTATTCCTACTACTACTACTACTACTAATTCCTACTACTATTACTACTTCCCTACTAATACTACTAATACTACTACTGACTACTATCCTACTTGCTACTACTTACTATTTACTATTTCCTTATACTACTACTACTAGTTAGGTTCTCTAATCTACTACTACTACTTACTTTACTAGTCTTAATTTTACTACTAGTCCTTAATTTACTACTACTACTACCTCCTTCCACACTGTTATTCGAATTTTCCCTTTTGTTACCGCTCTGCCCCTTCTCCCCTTTCGCACCCGCCCCTCGCCCGTTTCCACCTCCATTCATCACCCCCGTCACACGCCCCTCACCGGGCCTGGCCCTTAGCTTCGTAGGGGCCATACCTTCCCTCCTCCTCCTCCTCCCTCGACGCCTCCTGCTGAAGGATATGAGGCAACGCCGTCTCGTTTTTCCCTCCGCCTCCTCTTCGCCTTTTCCTTGTGTGCGAGGGAGGAGGGAGGGAGGGAGGGAGAGGGAGAGGGAGAGGGAGAGGGAGAGGTAGAGGAGAGAGAGGAGAGGGAGGAGGGAGAGGGAGAGGGAGAGGGAGAGGAGAGAGAGAGAGAGAGAGAGAGAGAGGAGAAGAGAGAGAGAGAGAGAGAGAGAGAGAGGAGAGAGAGATGAGAGAGAGAGAGAGAGAGAGAGAGAGAGAGAGGAGATGAGAGATGAGAGAGATGAGAGAGAGAGGAGAAGAGTGAGTGAGAGAGAGAGAATGAGTGAGTGAGTGAGTGAGTGAGTGAGTGAGTGGAGTGAGTGAGTGAGTGAGTGAGTGAGTGAGTGAGTGAGTGGTGAGTGAGAGTGTGAGTGAGTGAGTGAGTGAGTGAGTGATGTGAGTGAGTGAGTGTGTGTGTGTGTGTGTGTGTGTGTGTGTTGTGTGTGTGTGTGTGTGTGTGTGTGTGTGTGTGTGTGTGTGTGCATATATAGGTATGTATGTATGTAATGTATGTATGTATATATGTATGTATGTATGTATATATATATATATTATATATATATATATATATATTACGCAACAAAACTAACAAACAAACAAACAAACAAACAAACAAACACACACACACACACACACACACACACACACACACACACACACCACATATATATATATATATATATATATATATATATATATATATATATATATATATATATATATAATATATATATATATGTATATATGTATATATGTATATATATATATATATTATATATATATATATATATATATATATTATATATATATATACACACACACACACACGAGTGTTTCGCCTATATCATCTCTCAGTCCGCCCATTTTTTTCATATTGAACAAATTCTTTCCTGTTGTTGATATATTTTACCTCTCCTCCACTCCCTCAGTTTCCTTTGCATCACATATTCTTCAAGTTATTTCATATTTTTCCTTCTTATCTTTCTGATACACATAAGCCCTTTCTCTCTCTCATCTATTCCCAAAGATTATTCAGTCCGCATCTTCTCTTCGTCGAAGTGAGGAAGAGGACGAAAGGATAAGACAACGAAGACAAAAAAAAAAAAAAAAAATCAAAACTCTTCAAAACAAGAAAATGAGCCATAAAAAAACAGGCCAAAAGATGAGATGGAGGAAATAATCAGCCGTAGTTTAGGTTTGCATGTTGCAGTTGTAGCAGTACTAGCAACAGTAGAAAGCAGTGATGTATTAGTAGCAATAAGAGTTGTATTTGTACCTGTTGTTGTTATTAATTTCAGTGGTTGTAGCCTTCGGTTGTATAACAGAAAGGAGGGAGGGCCGGAGAAATGGTGGAGGAAGCATAAAGAAAAGAGGAGGGGGAAGGATACAGAGAAGAAGAGGAGAAGGGGTGTGGGAGGAAGACTATACAGAGAAGAAGAGTGGGAGGAAATAGGAAGGAGGAATGCGCAAAGGAAAGAAGAGGAGAAGTAAAGGACGAGGACAAAAGCTGAGAAGAGTGGGAAGTGAAAAAAGAAAGGAAAGAAAGAGGAGAAGAAATGAGAGAGAAAGACGAAAAGGAAGGGTAAAGAGAAGAACGACCGAGGAAAGAAGACGAAGGAGGAGGAAGATAAAAGGAGAAGGGGAGGAGACGGGGAAAAGAGAATTCGTAGAAGAGGGAAGGGGAAGAGGCACCTATCTGGCACTCTTAGTAAAGCCACTTGGCACTAATGTAGGTCAGCGATACGCCACGAAAAAAAGAAACGAAAAAGGTGCTCTACAGGAGAAAGAGAAAATAAAAGGGTCGAGGGAAAACGAGAAGCAGAAAATAATGGGTAAAGAGCATGTAAAATTTTGAAAGAAAATGGGGTATGAGAGAACAAACCAAATTCACAAAACAATCGAATAAAATATAAATAAAATACAGCAAGAAGAAATACATACACATAAATAAATAAATAAAATAAATAAATAAAATAATATATAATATATATATATATATATATATATTATATATATATATATATATATATATATAAATTAATGAAATACAGTAACCAGACATCAAAATCTCAAGAGCTTACGAAAATTCCTCTTGAATTCCCCCAAAACCACACATTGCAAAACGGGTCAATCTTCCTCCTTGTTCTACCATGCTTCCCCCACCACATCGCGAAAGAGCCGATGGAAAGGAAAGTGGCAGAAAGGGGAGGCGAGGAACTGGACAAAAACACCACAAACATGAAAGAAGGGAGGGGAAATGGACAAATGCAACACACAAGAAAGCAAAGAGGGGAGACGAGGAAATGGACAAATGCACACAAAACAAGACAGAAGAAGGGGAGACGAGGAAATGCACAAAAGCAAACAAGAAAGCAAGAAGGGGAGACGAGGAAATGGAACAAATGCAACACAAACAAGACAGGAGAAGGGGAGACGAGGAATGGACAAATGCAACACAAACAAGAAAGCAAGAAGGGGAGACGAGGAAATGGACAAATGCCAACACAAACAAGACAGGAAGAAGGGGAGACGAGGAAATGGACAAATGCAACACAAACAGAAAGCAAGAAGGGGAGACGAGGAAATGGACAAATGCAACACAAAACAAGAAAGCAGAAGGGGAGACGAGGAAATGGACAAATGCAACACAAACAAGAAAGCAAAAGGGAGACGAGGAATGGACAAATGCAACACAAACAAGAAAGCAAGAAGGGAAGGGACGAGGAATGGACAAATGCAACACAAACAAGAAGGAGACGGAGGAATGGGAAATGCAACAAAACAAGAAAGCAAGAAGGGGAGACGAGGAAATGGACAATGCAACACAAACAAGACAGGAAGAAGGGGAGACGAGGAATGGACAAATGCAACACAAACAAGAAACAAGAAGGGGACGAGAAATGGGGCAGACAAACAGACAGGAAGAAGGGGAGACGGGAAATGGACAAATGCAAACACAAACAAGAAAGCAAGAAGGGGAGACGAGGAAATGGACAAATGCAACACAAACAAGAAGCAAGAAGGGGAGACGAGGAAATGGACAAATGCACACAAACAAGAAAGAAGAAGGGGAGACGAGGAAATGGACAAATGCAACACAAACAAGAAAGCAGAAGGGGAGACGAGGAAATGGACGAATGCAACAACAAACAAGAAAGCAAGAAGGGGGAGACGAGGAAATGGACAAATGCAACAACAACAAACAAGAAGGAGGAAGAAGGGGAGACGAGGAATGGAACAAATGCAACACAAACAAGAAAGCAAGAAGGGAGGACGAGGAAATGGACAAATGCAACACAAACAAGAAGCAAAGAAGGGGAGACGAGGAAATGGACAAATGCAACACAAACAGAAAGCAAGAAGGGGAGACGAGGAAATGGACAATGCAACACAAACAAGAAAGCAAGAAGGGGAGACGAGGGAAATGGACAAATGACAACATTGGACAAATGCAACACAAACAAGAAAAGCAAGAAGGGAGACGAGGAAATGGACAAATGCAACACAACAAGACAGGAAGGGAACGAGGAAATGACAAATGCAACACAAACAAGAAAGCAAGAAGGGGAGACGAGGAAATTGGACAAATTGCAAACACAAACAAGAAAGCAAGAAGGGGAGACGAGGAAATGGACAAATGCAACCAAAAAAAAGCAAAAGGGGAGACGAGGAAATGGACAAATGCAACACAACAAAAAGCAAGAAATGGGAGACGAGGAAATGGACAAATGCAACACAAACAAGAAGCAAGAAGGGGAGACGAGGAAATGGACAAATGCAACACAAACAAGAAAGCAAGAAGGGAGACGAGGAAAATGGACAAATGCAACACAAACAAGAAAGCAAGAAGGGGAGACGAGGAAATGCAAATGCAACACAAACAAGAAAGCGAGGGAAATGGACAATGCAACACAAACAGGAAGACGAGGAATGGACAAATGGACAAAGGGAGACGAGGAAATGCAATGCAACACAAACAAGAAAGCAAGAAGGGAGACGAGGAAAATGGACAAATGCAACACAAACAAGAAAGCAAGAAGGGGAGCCGCGGAATGGACAAATGCAACAAACAAGAAAGCAAGAAGGGAGACGAGGAAAGGACAAATGCAACACAAACAAGACAAATCTTCTCGCGCGAATCGTCTTCGCGTCAAAATCGTCTCAGCGACCGAGACTCCCCGTCCCCGTCCCCGTCCCCGTCCCCGTCCGCCCCGCCCCCGCCCCCGTCCCCGTCCCCGTCCCCGTCCCCGTCCCCGTCCCGTCCCGTCCCCGTCCCGTCCCCGTCCCCGTCCCCGTCCCCGTCCCCGCCCCGCCCCCCCCCGCCCCCGTCCCCGTCCCCGTCCCCGTCCCGTCCCGTCCCGTCCCCGTCCCGTCCGCCCCCGCCCCGCCCCCGTCCCCCCGTCCCCGTCCCCCTCCCCGTCCCCGTCCCGTCCCGTCCCCGTCCCGTCCCCGTCCCCGTCCCCGTCCCGTCCCCGTCCCCGTCCCCGTCCCCGTCCCCGTCCGTCCCGCAAAATGCGTCCTTGATCGCTATTCGTCGATGGCACGATCCCTTCGACCAAGCAGAATGTTGAGTGTGTTGTGCTCATCCCCAAAAGCGTGTATATGTCTTCAAACTCACTCAATCTTGTGTACTAGTATTCATACCCGCATTTGTATACATATTCTCTCTCTCTCTCTCTCTCTCTCTCTCTCTCTCTCTCTCTCTCTCTCTCTCTCTCTCTCTCTCTCTCTCTCTCTCTCTCTCTCTCTCTCTCTCTCTCTCGCTCTACCATAATTAATATACAGTATCTCTATATCTTCTTTGCTTTATCTCCTTTTCACTTTCTCTTCCTTACCGTCTCTCTCTCCCTCTCACCCCATCTTCCTCTCCCTCACGTTCTCATTCTCACTCTTCCTCCTCTTCCTCACTCTTCTTTCCCTCTCTTCCTCTTTCCCGTCCCAACCCCCGCTGACCCCTCCCTCTTTCTCCTCCCCCTCCCTCCATCCCACCCCTGACCCTCTCCTCTTCTCCCTCCCCCTCCCTCCATCCCAACCCCTGACCCCTCCCTCTTTCTCCTCCCCCTCCCTCCATTCCCAACCCTGACCCCTCCCTCTTTCTCCCTTCCCCAAACCTCCTGACCCCTCCCTCTTTCTCCCTCCCCTTCCTCCATCCCAACCCCTGACCCTCCCTCTTTCTCCCTTCCCCTCCCTCCTCCCAACCTCCTGACCCCCCCTGCCCTCCCAACCCCCTGATCCCTCCCTCCAACCCCTGACCCCCCTCCCTCTCCAAACCCCCTGACCCTCCCTCCCAACCCCTGACCCCTCCCTCTTCTCCCTCCCTTTCTCTCTCCCCTCCCTCTCTCCAAACCCCGACCCCTCCCTCCCAACCCCCTGATCCTCTCTTTCTCTCTCCCGTCTCCCTCTCCCTCTCCCTCTCCCTCTCCTCTCCCTTCCCTTCCTTCCCTTCCCTCCCTTCCTTCCCTTTCCCTCCCCTTCCCTTCCCTTCCCTCCCCTCCCTTCCCTCCCCTTCCCCTCCCTCCCTCCTCCCTCCCCCGCGACCTCCCTCCTCCGATCGAAGTATGAGTGATGCCGGCGCCCTGAAATAGCCTGTTAAAAGGGTTTCCTGCAAGCGGCCGCTGACTAATCGAATTGTTTTGACTATTGCGCCCGCGTGAGTACGGATCTCGCCTTTGCTATTTCCAGAAGCATGACGTCACCCTGGTTAGTACGGAGCGGGGTTCACGCTTATCGACCAATGGCTCCCTTGCCTCGGTTTCACCCCCGTGCTTCTGGTGTCTGTCTGTCTTGTGTGTGTCTGCTTGTATCCCTTCCAGCCTGCCTGCCTGCCTGTCTGCCAGCCGGTATTCCCGGCCGGATCTCTGTAAGCATAGGCCTCCCTTCATGCTTTTCTGCAAGCCTATCTAACGTCTGCCTACCTATTTGTCTGCAAGCACACTTGCCTTCCCTGCCTGAAATGTGTGAAATATTCTACCTGACTGCCTGCTACTGCTCGCCTGCCTTGCTTGCTTGCCTGCCTCCCTGTCTGTCTGTCTGTCTGTCTGTCTGTCTGTCTGTCTGTCTGTCTGTCTGTCTGTCTGTCTGTCTGTCTGTCTGTCTGTCTGTCTATCTGTCTGCTTGCCTGTGCTTGCCTACCCAACCTACAGTACCTACCTCCCGTGCTCCTCCGCCTGACAGCTTGCATGCCTACCAACAAGCCAGCCTGCACTACACCCCCCCCCAACAAATGGCACTGTGGCACTGTAGCACTGCCGCGGCAAAGGTCACGTGATTACGCAAAAAGGTCAAGCATGCCATGTGACTGACAACCCATTAAATCGTCCCTCGCGAGGTCTGTGCATAAAAAATGATGAGTAATAATTTACTAGTGATTGAAAAAACGCCGTCGATAATTGCCGACGATAACGACAATAATGCCACACAGGGCACTGGCATTCCATAATAATACCAAAATCACACACACACACACACACACACACACACACACACACACACACATCACAATCACATATGAGGGGTAAGACAAAACAAGATGTAGATATATACTGATCTAATGTCACAGAACGAGAGAGAGAGAGAGAGAGAGAGAGAGAGAGAGAGAGAGAGAGAGAGAGAGAGAGAGAGAGAGAGAGAGAGGAGAGAGAGAGAGAGAGAGAGAGAGAGAGAGGAGAGAGAGAGAGAGAGGAGAGAGAGACAGAGAGAGAGAGAGAGAGAGACAGAGAGAGAGACAGAGAGAAGAGACAGAGACAGAGAGAGAAGAGACAGACAGACAGAGAGACAGACAGAGAGAAAGAGAGATACAGAGAGAAAAACAGACTAAGAGACAGACACAGACAAACACAGAAGTCAGTGAGAAAGTAAGAGGAACCGACAAAGCCGGCATGTGCAGAGACCGCGGGCGTGAACAAGATAGAGACGTGACGAAAATTGATCATTAAACCGCCCATTCCTTTCTTCTGACACACTGCATCCTCTTACACAGCCCTTTCTACACGTCGGTGGGGGGGGGGGGGATTACGGGGGTGGAAGTATTACAACAACGAAACGAAAACAAGAAAAGAGAATGGGGACAAGAAAAGGAGAAGCATCAAATGAAAAAAATAAAAACAAAGCAATTAAAAAAATAATAAAGCCAAATCGAAATAAAGCAAAATAACATATAAAAAAGCAAAAGCAATAAGTCACATTTATGGAAAAAAAAAAAACACTTTATATAATAAATATGCCTTATAACATCGAATTACGTCAGTCAATCCATACCCCCCCCTCACCATCTCATCTGGACCTTATCTCGACTGCTTATCTTCCTATCTTTAAATCTTTATCAGAATGATTCATTCACCTGTTTCAGTGACCTTGATGTGTTGTTATTGTCGCTATCAACAATATCTTTTTTATTGCTTCTATCATCAAATTGTCATTACAGCTATCATTTGTATATAATATTAATAATAGGTAGTAGGGGAAGGGAGGGATGGATATGGAGGATGAGGAGGAGGAGGAGGAGGAGGAGGAGGAGGAGGAGGAGGAGGAGGAGGAGGAGGAGGAGGGGAGGAGGAGGCGGCGGCGGAGGGGAGGAGGAAGGGGGAGGAGGAGGAGGCGGAAGGGGAGGAAGGGGTAGGAGGAGGAGGAGGAGGCGAAGGAAAGGGAGGAAGGGAGGAAGGAGGAGGAGGAGGAGGAGGAGGAGGAGGGGAGGAGGAGGAGGAGAAGGAAGTGGAGGAAGAAGAGAAAGGGAAGAAGAAAAAGAAAAAGTTGGAGAAAAAAGAAGAAAAAAAGGAAAAGGAAAAGGAAAAAGAAAAAGAAAAGGAAAATAAGAGGAATACACAAAAATCTGCAGGAAAGGGGATAACATCCAAGTAATAGCGCGCTAATTACGTGGGTTGCATGAGGAGTAGTGCCCGGTGCGCATGGCCAGTGGCTGATGCACGATGCATTTCTCCCCTCGCCTTCCGGTCTGTCCTTACACTCAAGCACACAGACAATCGTACAAGCACAGACACGCCCATACACATATTCAGTGAATCACAGAGGGAAACACACACGTACGCAAACAAAAATAGATAAACACACACACACACACACACACATTCTCCTCAACCACACTACCCCCTCCCCTTTTTCCCTTTACTCCTCTCTCGTCTTCCACGAAATCACAAAGCACAAAGCGATACATAAGAGAGAGAGAGGAGAGAGAGAGAGAGAGAGAGAGAAGAAGAGAGAGAGGAGAGAGAGAGAGAGAGAGAGGAGAGAAGAGAGAGAGAGAGAGAGAGAGAGAGAGAGAGAGTAGAGAGAGAGAGGAGAGAGAGAGAGAGAGAGAGAGAGAGAGAAGAGAGAGAGAGAGAGAGAGAGAGAGAGAGAGAGAGAGAGAGAGAGAGAGAGAGAGAGAGAGAGAGAGAGAGAGAGAGAGAGAGAGAGAGAGAGATGAGAGAGAGAGAGAGAGAGAGAGAGAGAGAGAGAGAGAGGGAGAGAGAGAGAGAGAGAGAGAGAGAGAGAGAGAGAGAGAGAGAGAGAGAGAGAGAGAGAGAGAGAGAGAGAGAGAGAGAGAGAAGAGAGAAGAGAGAGAGAGAGAGAGAGAGAGAGAGAGAGAGAGCGGGGGGGGGACAAGGACTACAAGCATAAAGCCGGTACCGCTTGGCAGCAGCTGATTCACCATGCACTTAGTGGTATATGGTCATTTCCGGTGCAGGGAAAGGAGGAGTGGGGGGAGAGGGGAGGGTGAAAGTAGAAAGTAACAGGGTAAGACAAACAAGATGTAGATATATTGATCTAATGTCAGAGAGAGAGAGAGAGAGAGAGAGAGAGAGAGAGAGAGAGAGAGAGAAGAGAGAGAGAGAGAGAGAGAGAGAGAGAGAGAGAGAGAGAGAGAGAGAGAGAGAGAGAGAGAGAGAGAGAGAGAGAGAGAGAGAGAGAGAGAGAGAGAGAGAGAGAGAGAGAGAGAGAAAATGAGGAAAAAAACTTCCTTCAAATAGAGAATCCCCATGACAAAGTATCTGAAGCAATTCCAGTCAGCAGAGACGGATATGTCCCTCTCAATGATACTCAAGACCAATATAGGTAATAATCTATGCATCCCGATTCCTAATACGTATCATCAAGCTAAACACTTGTAGGATAGCCTATAATAGTTTCTTAAAATGAGAGACAAAAAACGGCCTTGTCTTCTGAATAAAAGTATCACAAGCCTTATAAAATGATTCATCAATGATCACACTTCAATTAGTACACGCATTATCGATTGTGCAAGTGTTTCCTCATATGAGAAACCCCTATTGGGAAAGAAATACATAGTCAATTGGCCATTTCCAAAAGCAACAAGTTATAATTTCCATTAATTAGTGCTAGCTGTTGCTATTATTATCATTGTTGTTGATGTTTGTTTTTGTTTTTGTTGTTTTTGTTTTTGTTGTTGTTGTTGCAATTCTACACAGATTTTCTGAGGAATGGCTATAGGGTAACACTCTTTACCATAAATCTCTTTACTAGCATACTTCCAACAACATTCCCTAGGTAGCTCCATTCAATAACAGCCATCCAAATCCCACAAAGCATGGAAGCTTCTTTCAGAATATCCTCCACCTTAAACAATTGTTCATAACTATTAACATCAGAGCCATGCAAAGGTAGACACATATAAAGAATAATAAAAGAACACCTTATGGTGCCAAAAAGAATTCCTTTTGCCTGTGCCTATCTTGCAAATGGAAACAAAACATTCTGTAGCAACACAAAGGAAAGCATAACCTTGATCATGAACCCAAAATATACAATAATTTCAAAAGAGGACTTTAAAGATAGACTGATGTTTCAACCAAGTTACAATTTCTGGTACCATTCGTATCTAGTGAAGTACAATGGTAAATGATAAAACTATGTTATTTTTTGTAATTAAAGTGAAATAAATTTTCATTTACGTTTAAAAAAAAAACATCATACCAAACATGGAATGCATAACAATCCTTGCCCATCCACCTCAACCACTCATGATTTATTTACAAGATACTTGGTTGAAAATAAAAGTGAGATGCCCGATGTAACAGATGATAACCCTTTCCTATCTAATGTGCATAGCCAGACCCTCTTTCCCGTCCCCTTTGTCACACACTGGCATCCACCCCTCAGTACTAATGTATTGTAAGCAATAATCATGCCATGTTTCACATCTGATTTTTGCATATCTCTTTTGTATTAATTTTTCTTGGTTAATCTTTAAGATATGGACACCATGTTCAAGCAATTTGAATATGATGGTCTTGCATAGGACAAAAAGTTATAATCTGGATATAATCTGGAGACACAAAGTTGCAGTTGTCTCTACAAGCAATTTGAATATGATGGTCTTGCATAGGACAAAAAGTTATAATCTGGATATAATCTGGAGACACAAACAGTAACGTAACAAATGAAGTTAAAAGAAAAAGGAAAGTACTGCTCTCAGCCTCAATGCTCCCAAGTTTCAGCTCAATCTTGCTGTGCATATCTAGGCGAAAAAAATGTTTCCTGGGTGGGGTGTTGGAGGGCAGAGCCCCCCCATTAACCCTTCCCTCAGGCAGTACCCGAAGGATCCTCCAAGTCATGGCAACTTAGATGGATGAATAAATTTTCTGACAGAGACGGGGACTTTGTCTCTGGCAAGTGCATCTGTAATGTAAAGAATTACCCTTTTCTTGGTAATTCTTTACTATATGGTTGCAGTCCCTAGAGAAAAAGTCCCCAACTCCACTTCCAAAAATCTACTGAACAACCTACATTACTATAACTTCCAGATGGAAGGGTTGATGAGGGGGCTCTGCTTCCTAACCCCCATCCCCCAACAAACTTTGTCCACCTCATATGCACGGCAATATAGAGCTGAAACTTGGGAGCAATAAATGGACTTCAGCTACAAGTAGTGATTCCGCAATCTGCAAATTTATTCTTGTACTGATGATATCATCTTGAATTTGCCCTAGCTTAGTCGATCCATACCAAAAAATTAACCCTTTTCTCAAATAAAAATACAGAAATTACTCCTAGTATTATCTTAAATGAATACATAAAGACTACACTTCAGCATTGGTCGCAGTCCACATTATTTCTTTTAATAACATATGCCAAAAGGACGTTGTGTATCGCTACTCATCAAATCATCATATAACCTATTCACTGTCATATCAATGTACTATTTACCTCATACCTTCCCCTGAAGACTTAACCCAAATGCATCAAACTCACACCAAATATGTACTAATAAGGGAAAAAGTCAACCAACTTGCACTCTTCCTTTTCAACTTTTGATACATATCATGTTAAAGTATAAGGTAATTCTTTATGATTTGGACACACTCATCAGAGAATAAGTCCCCAACTACACGTCAAAAAATTTATTCATTAATCTAAGTTGCTGTGTGTGGGTGTGCCCCCCTGAAAACATTGCCTTCACCTCGGTATGCACAGCAAGATAGAGCTGAAACTCAGGACATATTGAGAGGGGTGCTTTCCACAGTCTTCTTCCTTTATTTGCAGCATTACCGTTTCTGTCTGCAGAAGTACCAATGACTGCAAATTTTTGTCCTCTTCAAGAATATCATATTTAATTTGCCCTAACTTAGTGCGTCCACACCGTAACAATTAACTTAGTAAAACAAATCAGCCACTCAAATGTTCCAAAATACCAACCCATTTGAATCCCTATACAAATGGCTAATCTTCACAATGATTATTATGAAGTCATAAATGTGCAAGATTATTCCCTTTGGTCTGATTTTGATGCCAAGTTGTATACATTATCATGGTATGCTTTAAAAAGTCTAAGAACTGGAACAGAAACTGAAAATTAAATCACTGAAGTTAGCACTATATATATATACAGGTTGAGCGCAGCTGATTCAGTAATTTATTACAATATGGATGTGCTCGCCAGAGACTAACGGCTGGTTTGTTAAAATTGTGAGAGGCCTGTCCTAATGATTATTCATATATATGGACATGTTTATACACAGATATATATACACATATCTAACTATCTGTCTTATGGATATGTATTCATATATCTACCTATCTGATGAATATGCATATGTAGTGATAACAACACACTTATTAGCGTATATATGGATATCCATATGGGTGAGTATTCATTGGGTCAGGCCTCACCTTCAGCTATATCCCCATCTCAGTTTCACAAACTTTATTCAACAATCTAAATTGCCATAACTGCCCCCTAATACCCTCTGAAAAATATTGTATACAAATCGGTATATATGGCAAGAATGAGCTGATACTTGGGAGGACTGAGTGGACTTCAACTGTGAGCAGCATTTTCTGGGATCTTTTTCCTATATTTATGGCGGTACCGTTCATGTCTGCAGATTATTTCTTGTATGACCTAATATAACTCTGTGTCGTCTACTAGTATATCATATTCAAATTTCCCTAACTTTGTACGTCCATACTGTTAAGATTGACCATTGAGTCGAGTCTAAATCTAATTATACTTGTGTTATCCACAAAAATTACTTTGGAGTTACATTCAGAATTAAGACACTCAACTGACATCTATCTTGTACTATGAAAGAGCTGCATAATTTTTAAACAGTCTTTCCCTAATTTGGAAACTTTCTAGTCTGAGTTGAGATGAAATATGGTTCTTGATATCTTCGCTAAGATTATCACGAAGCTTATTTTTAAAGCTTATATCCATGTGTGTAAGTCTACTTCTTGTGCCAAAAGAGGTCCTCAGCTTGGTACAAAATAAAAAGATAAGAGAAAATAAAAACATTATATTCTTCAAGCCTTCCTATATCTTGCACCGAATACTATACCATTGCATCTAAGGCAATAATATTATAATATCACCTTCCACATTTAAAAAGCTTAAAGCTATGTACACACCGATAAAACACAACATTCCGTGAAATAACAATTTTAAATATGTTTAAAATACGCCCCTTTTCCCTGTTGCTTTTCCTGTCAGAGTCGAGACTCCTTCGTGAAAATAAATTCTTATTGCGCAATTCACCCTACGACTACAGTAACCTCGATTTAACATTCGTTACGGTACTTACCTTGCAAGAATAGACTGGTCAGAAAATCGATCTAAACTGTCGAAAATTGGGTATAAAAAATTATAGAATCGGCTTCACACTAGAGACTCTCTTCGCCCTAACGTAAACAAGACTTTGTGACGTTTATGAAACAAAAGACGATCGCTCCGGCTCGCCCTAAACAGGAATTATGAATATTGATATTGATATCTATATTGATATCATTATTGTCACAAAACTGTTACTGGTATTAATCTAATTATTATTTTCAATATAGATGGCACCATTATCACCGTTATTACCGGTATTTATTTCATTATTATTGTAACATCTATAAAACAAAAGACGATCACTCCGGCCCGCCCTATTCTTTCTCTATCGCGACCTTTAGGGATATATTTCCTCCATGAGGATGTAATCCATAACACGGATATTGTATCTTTATTATTTTCTCATTCATGTAAATGTGTGCTTTCAGATAATAACACCGTGATATAAAGTTAACACGTACTGTCAGAAATCCCCGCGCCATCTATCGTTTTCCTTTCCAATTTATGTTGCCTATAGAAAGTTATCATTTGAATGCAACAGTTTTGGGGAAATTATATCTAGGTATGATTAGTGACTAGTAATCATGCTTAAAAAAGATAGCATATGCACATATATAAGCGAAAATGCCATATCATGAACAGATGATTCCCGAATAATGTGGTTTTCAAAGAGGTGCAATGTATCTATCATTTTTAGATATTCGGACTTTTTTTTACACTCTCTCTCTCTATCTATCTATCTGTACGATATGTTTACTATCTCTCTCTCTCTCTCTCTCTCTCTCTCTCTCTCTCTCTCTCTCTCTCTCTCTCTCTCTCTCTCTCTCTCTCTCTCTCTCTCTCTCTCTCTCTCTCTCTCTCTCTCTCTCTCTCTCTCTCTCTCTCTCTCTCTCTCTCTCTCTCTCTCTCTCTCTCTCTCTCTCTCTCTCTCTCTCTCTCTCTCTCTCCTTCTCTCTCTCTCTCTCTCTCTCTCTCTCTCCTCTCTCTCTCTCTCTCTTCTCTCTCTCTCTCTCTCTCTCTCTCTCTCTCTCTCTCTCTCTCTCTCTCTCTCTCTCTCTCTCTCTCTCTCTCTCTCTCTCTCTCTCTCTCTCTCTCTCTCTCAACTTATCTGTCTATCTGTCCGTCCATTTCTTGTTCTACACTTTTCCCCAAGGTGTATAACTCATTATTAATATTTACGTTTAATGTCTATATTTTCTTATTCTTATTCCCGGACTTTTAAATCTTATAATTTTGACAAGGCTGGACATCCTTGAATAAAATTTTACATCCAAATATTTCTTTTTGAACTGATCTGTGACACCATATTGATATCGCGGTTTTGGAATCACACTGAAAAAGTGACGAAAACATAAAATAAACATTCTGTTTTCAAGAATATTGGTCATACACTTTTCTAAATGTCAATATAAAGTTTATTACATTTTCTCTTTATTTTCAGTTTCAAATGATAACTAGTGCGTTTGCCTTTATAATCTTATAGGAGAATCCCTCTAAATTGGGCGCTTATTTTCTATGGCTGGGTTTCAAGAACGACATTATTTTAGCGGAAACAAAAGTAAAATAACTTTTATCAATAAAGATTAAAATTACCATAATCTTTTTTATGAATATTATTCTAGAGCTGTCTACATAGCCTGATGGAGTTTCGAATAAACTCAAGGCCCTTTCACACATAAATGACATTGAATATGACTGTACAGCTGCCAATTCGTGCATCACCTGGGTTGATACAGGACTGGCCGCTTTTCCGTATCAGCATTTCTGTTCTCTAAACATTAGATGATAAAGAAAATGGGTATGATTAATAAAATTAAACCATACACTATCATAAACGGATGAATATTAAAGCGTTTTAAGCAGGGAAAGTTCTTGCCTGAGATTATAGTGACTGCGTAGGGTCAAAGTCTGGTGATTATAGGATTCATTGCTTTACTTTCTTGTTTATTGCACTGCATAAAACAATATACGATGAATACATTATTAAGCTAATAATGTAACAACATGAAATGCACCCGCATCTCTCTATAAAAATTGCATTAGATGTATAACTTAAGAAACACGATATTGAATCTGTGAACTTGATTTATCTAAAAAGTATGTCTATTCACTGTGTGTGTTGCAAGGCTGATACGGCCAGTTGTTGGGTTGCCGTTCTTAAGGCGTTTTAAGCAGGGAAAGTTCTTGCCTGAAATCTCAAGCGTTTTTCTTGCCGTTATTAAGGCGTTTTAAGCAGGGATAGTTGTGCAACTTCCTCAGACATTCGGGCAATAGCTTGCAAGCGTCGTGCCAAAATGTTTCACAGATTAGGCGGACCTTAAAGCGTTTTAAGCAGGGAAAGTTCTTGCCTGAAATCTAAAGCGTTTTTCTTGCTAACAAGCATTTCGCTTGCTTTCTCAAGCGACCTCCGTAGATGGCTAGACTTGCGCTTGCTAAGTCAAGCGGTGTACCGTCACCATGGCAACGGCGTCGGTCGCGTACCCTACTGGTCACGATCCTTCGAATGCGGGCGTTGGCCAAGGACTCCGCTTAATATCTTACCAGATAAATATTTTTCTTCACGATATCTGATTCTGTAATTTTCTTAAAATCATATTCAAAGAAATTGAAATTAACTAAAAACGAAAGGAGATTATGAGAATAAAAAGTGTTTTACTTATAAGTAACAAATTATTATAAGACGAACAATTTACCTCTTGTTAAACTCCTCGTCTCTCTAAATCGAGAATATATCTACTTTTCTATGAAATAAAGAATATTTCAATTGAAAAAAAGTCTGAGAAATTCTAGCAACATTCTTCTGTTGATATTGTATTCGATGATTTATTATAATTAACCTCATAAAATCGTATATATGGGAATGGGTAGGCCTATATTTTAATTCAGGGATATTCATTTGTTTTGATAACGCGTCAGAATGAAAGGGCTGTCAATCGGAAGTGTGTCATTGTTTTAGAGGCACTTTAGGAAATTATATAGGAAAAAATATTGCGCTTTGTTAAGATGTTTGGGTAGATTTACTCTGCCATCTTGATGCGGCGCTAGCTTATCAGTTGTTTTGAATTGCGCGCTCAAAACTGTTACCAACCGCCAGTGAAATAAACTCCACCCTCGACTTGTGCATAAGTTATCTCTTTCCGAGATTGTTGGTGGGAATATTGCTTTTAAAACCCAAGAATGTATATTTTGTGTGTTATATTGATATTTCTATGCTCATCAAGGACAGTTATGATTTGTACTTTATAAAAAGACACTTCCACGTGTCTGGCATCACTGAACAGGGCCTGCCTGCCTTGGAAAGCGTTTTAAGCAGGGAACGGTACAGCGCTTGGCCTATCGGCAAGAATTCTTGCTCAAGCGCTCCCCTGCTTAAAACGCTTTTAGTTTAATGGATATGTACAGGGCAGTAGATTTATTAGTACCAGGCACTGGTACTAATAAATATCCACACGTAGTTTTCGTTTGTAATATATTCTTAAAACGAAAATGAGTAAAAGATCCCTTCAATGTCTTTATTCTTGTGAGCCAAATCTTAATTTTTCTTTCTAACTAAAATTATTATGCAATGTTCATTTCATATATTCTTCTTTTATTTATAAAGGTTTGCTAATGTTTGATTTCCAAATGTCCAAACTTAACTTTTTGTTTAATAAACTTCAACACTCATTTTTATGATACTTAAAGCGTTTTAAGCAGGGGAGCTCTTGGCAAGAATTCTTGCCAAGCGCTGTACCGTTCCCTGCTTAAAACGCTTTTAGTTTCACTACCATGTCATATACATGTGGTTTTGCGTGTGTGTGTGTGCATATGTTTGTGCATGTGTGTTTTGTATGTGCGTGTGTGTAAATAGATGTGTTGTATATATAGGTACACATTATCTCTGTAGAGTAGATTTTTCAGAATTAGAAATGAAAGGGGTAGACCGCGTTAAAAAAGATAAGAAGTGTCAATAAAATCGCCATTAAGATTTCCCTTCCTCATTTTCCCCCTCCAGCAGCTATCCAGGCATTGACCTCCTCCTCCAGGAGGACTAGAGGTCCCGCTGAGTCCAGCACAAGGTCGTGGAACTTGCGGACATCGAAGGCCTCTCCGAGCTCGGCGGCAGCTCTGGCCCGCAGGTTGGAAATGGTCAGCTGGCCGACCTTGTAAGCGACTGCCTGACCCGGCTGGGTGATGTAGCGGTCGACCTCGTTCTTCAGAGAGAAAGAAAGGAGGAAAATTATATGCGGTCTAAGAATTCATATCTTAAGGGTGACTTTAATTACAATTTTAGATTGTTTCTTAACACGAGATGCGATTCAGGAAATTTCAGATTGATAAGGTGAAGCTGTCTACACATCGAGTACATCCAAAAATCACACCCACCTCTATGTTCTTGAGAGACAGGGCAGAGTGTTGCGTCATAAAGTCAACGGCCTCCTGACGAGTCCAGCCAAGGGCGTGAATGCCCGTGTCCACCACCAGACGGCAAGCTCTGAAGATCTCGAAGGAATAATGTCCGTACCTGCAGAAGGGGAGATACTGAAGGAGTCCCTGTTTGTAGCTCATCTGCTTGTCATCTTTGATCGCCCCGTCGCTCGCTCACTCTCCCTCGCTTTGCCTATTATCTTCTCTCACCTTTCTCTATTACTTCTTCATCAACCAACGACGTATCTGCTAAACACCCGCCTCCAACCCTCATTCACAACAACAAACCAGCATCATGCTCTTCTGCAAAGTCAACTCCTACAGGCACGTACCTGTCGTAGGGATCCCCGAAGAGGCCCAAGTCGAAGCCAAGACTCTCGGAATAGAGCCCCCATCCCTCGAGGAAGCCGGTGTTCATGGGGAACCTGGAGGGGGCCTGGTAGTAGTTCCTGTCTTCCATGACCCTCCTGAAGAAGGGCATGCTGGAGGATTCGAGGCTGTGAGACCCCTGCAGGTGGTGACCCGGGTTGCCCTCGTGCAGGGAAAGGGTCATGATCTCGTAGGTCGGCCTTGAGGCGAGAGGTATGGTTAGTGAGGGAAGGAGGGAGAGGGAAGGGAAAAAGAGAGAGGGAAGGGAAAAAGGGAGAGGAAAGAGGAAGAAAAGGAACGAGACAACAGGGAGAAAGCAATATAATACAGAAAAGATATAGACTTGATAGTAAATGTGGAACAGAACCTACAACTGACTATTTTTGATCCCACAATCCTCCCTATATATCAATTCTCTTATCATGATATCTGCATTAGTAATCGAACAGCGATACATTTCAATAAAATATATATATACCAAACTGCTTACTGTTTATCGTAGAAATAAGTGTTAACGTAGAAGATGCCAGGCCGAGACCCGTCGTAGGATCCCGTCAGGTAGAAGGCAGCCGTGCCGTCGGGAGAGGGTCTTGCCACCAACCTGCACCGAACACGCAAATGACAAAGCCATCGTCGCTAGGGTTCGAACACTGTTATCTTCATTTCCTTTTGATATTAATACTTAGCTATGGTCCTTTTGGTGTCAACACAAAGGCATGATCCTCTTGGTACCTACACTAGTACCGCTATGATCCGTTAGGTACCAACAGTCTCGTCTTCGTTATCTTTACTTAAAAATACTAATCCCAAGTCTCAATATTTTCCATTTCCTTTCTCACATCCTATAACACACACACACACACACACACACACACACACACACACACACACACACACACACACACACACACACACACACACACACACACACACACACAAATAAAACTGAAATAAAACGTACTGAAGCTCCGTCTCCGGCAGGTTTACGAACACCTTGGAGAGTTCAGGAGGAATCACTTCGTAACTCAGGCGTTCGAAGTAAGCCATCATTTCGTCCGCGTCGTTCAGGTAGAAGTTCGAGTCGTTTCGAATCATGGCCGAGAACTCAGGCACGCTCAGGTCGTAGCCGAGTTCTTCGATGACCTAGAACGCGGTGGGTCGTTGGTCAGCTTTCTGGGGGTATCGTGTTCGGTCATCCCCCCCTCCCCCCTTCGTCTCCCTCTCTATAGCAATGCACTCCGTTTGGTCGCTACTACTGATATTACTACAGCTGCTACTACTACTGTGTCTGTTACTGCTACTACTACTATACTGCTGTTACTTCTATTACTACTGCTATTATCACTGCTATTATTACTACTGCTACAACTACTGATATTACTTCTGCTGTTACTACTATTATTACTATGTCTATTACTGCTACCACTACTATACTGCTGCTACTACTATTACTAATACCATTACTATTACTGTTTCTACTATTACCACTGCTATTACTCCTACTGCCACTCCCTCTCGCCATTACCATTTTACTTGATACCTGCAAAGACCCACTGCATTTACCTTCGCCATTTCTCCTTCAATACGCGTGACTTCATCCAGACCGAGTTGGTGGATGTCAGCCACGCCCAGATTGGTCGAGGTGTGGAATCTGGCGGGTGATGCGGTACGTCAGCCAATTAAAAGTGCGATTTTGATGGATCTGAACCGGCACCAAGCGTGGATCCGATTCGATTTTGTTTTGTGCTTTTGTCATCGGTCTATACAGAAGCTCTATTTGGTTCTTTTGGTTACTTCGTATTATCTTATATTATGTATGTTCGAAAAGAATTTAAATCACTTAATTAACTGAATTGTTTGCATTTTAAGATGATACGTTCAGTAGAATATAACCGCTTTACTTCAGCGGAATACGTTCATAATACTTTACTTCAAGAGCTGATCATAACGTTGTATTCCATCGGGCAAGCTCGTAACGGCAATATCGGGGCGGGTGACATATTCTTGGGTCACGTAGTTCTTGAGAGTCTCGAACGCCGGCGAAACCTAGAAAAAAGGGAAACACCATTACTACTATTATTATTATTGCTATCAACTATATTACTTACATACTACTTTATATTACTACTAATTATTATACTACTACACTACATTATCACTACTGCTATCATTATTACTACTTTCATTACTACTCCTAGTATTAATACTGCTATCATCACTACTGTCATTATTACTACTGCTGTTATAAATGCTTAAGTGTTTCAAACGCCGGCAAAATCTAGAGAGAAATCGTAATTCTTGTGATGTTTAGACGTTCTGTAGTACTCATGTTGGGGAGGGAATTAAAATAATTTGCTTATTCTCTTACTAATGCGAAGAAATATATGAAAATACATGTAATTCAACAAAACAACCATTTTCTACGCAACATATAGTAACACAGCGTACAGTGTCACATTTTCAGCTAATTAACATTGTAAAAACGGCGTACTTTTGAGGTAATAACGTTTCGCGCGCGTTCTTGTAAGCTCTGGATTTGCTCCTCCGTGAATCCGTCTGGGAAGCTAGTGAAGGTGGACCATAAGGGCGATTCTTCAGCTGTTTCCACGACGAATCTTCCCAGGCTCTCTCCGACGCCTTTCTGGAGATGGGATAGGGTCTGTGTCAGCTAGGAAATGCCAGGCTGGATCTATAGGGTGTGGATGTGTACGTCTCTCTCTCTCTCTCTCTCCTCTCTTTCTCTCTCTTAATCTATCTATCTCTCCCTCCCTCCTCCCTCCCCTCTGTCTCTACCTCTCTCTCCACACATACACATATATATCTTTATATTATTTATATATATGTATATCCTCCTCCTCCTCTATCTCCCCGTCCTCCCCCTCCTCCTTCTTCTCATCTCCCCGTCCTTCCTCTTCCCTCTCCACCTCCCCATTCCCTCTTCCCCTCCCCATCCCTCCTCCTCCATCTCCCCCCCCTTCCCTCTCCCCCTCCCCTCCCATTTCCTTCCTCCCCCCTCCCCTTTCCCCTCCCCCTCCCCCTTCCCTCTTCCACCTCCCCCATCCCTCCTCCTCAATCTCCCCGTCCTCCCCCTCCCCTTCCCTCTCCCCTTCCCCCTCCCTTCCCTCCTCCACCTCGCTCTCTCCCCCTTCCCCCCCTCTCCCCCTCCCCCTCCCTCCTTCCCACCCTTCCCTCACCATCGTAATCGCATGCTGGACGACGCCCCTGGCCACGCCCTCCCTCATCAGCGCCTCGACCTCCACCAGCTGCTGCGGGAGGAGGTCAAGGCGGCCCAGAAGCTTCTCGTAGTCCTCCGCCGTCTCGAAGACCATCCACGTGACCAGCCTCTCGAAGTCGACGTGCACGCCCTCGCTGTAGCTCAGGGGGAGGAGGAACCTGGGGGGGAGGGGGGAGGGGGTGTATTGCGGTGTTAAAGGTGAATATTCTTATTTATTTTTTAAAATCTTTATTATTATTATTATTATTATTATTATTATTGAACCGTATTCATGTTGACAAATGTGGAAAGGTATGAATGAGAACGTCAGAAATACATGTATTTCTGACGAAGATATAACCGAACCCGGTTAAATACATCTCTTGTGATGTGAAGATATTCATTCATACCTTTCCAGATTATTATTATTATTATTATCATTATTATCATTATTGTTATCATTATTATTTTCGTTATTATTTTTATTATCATTGTTGCTGTTATTTTTGTTATTATTATTATTATTATTATTATTATTATTTTATTATTATTTTTCATTATTATAATTGTTGTTGTTGTTATTATTGTTATTATTTATTACCATTATCACTATTATTACTCTCATTATCATTATTACTATTATTATTATTATCAATATCATTATGGTCTGAAAATGATGACCCAGGGGAAAAGAAGGGCGTGAACATCCGGTGGCGAAGGTGAATACTGATTTTTAGCTATGAAAGTGATGACAGCGGGGGGGGGGGGGCTTGTGTAGATGATGGTGGTTTAGGTAAATGCATTTTTTTGTGATGATAGTGATGACACGCGGAAAGATATTGATGTTTGTGATGAGAGTTGTCGCCAACAATATTGTAATAATAACCAATAATCATGATAATATCAGTTATGAAAAAGGGGCAATATGAATCATATCACTGGAATAATAGCAATAACTCAAAATAACAATAATATCAGTCATACCTAATCTGTAACAAGCATGTCCATTATAAAAAAAACGACATAAACTTCGTTCACACACACATACACACACACCCACACCCACACACACACACACACACACACACCACACACACCACACACACACACACACACACACACACACACACACACACAACACACACACACACATACTCACTCACACACATTCCCCCCACCCCCCTTACTCACCCCATATACGGATACCCATCGATATATGTTAGCACCTCTTCCTTCAGTATCCTCAGATTCACCTCGTCGGCGTGAGACAAGGTCATGTTGACATCGAGGATAGAGGTCACGCGGTCCAAAAACTCGTGACTCTTGGCCAGCCGATGCTCGTACTCGGCCAAGGTCATGGAGTCCAGCTGATCGTCGTAATCATGGATGCCGACCTGGGGGTAGGTGGTGGTGATGGTGATGAGAGTAGTAATGACGATAGTGATAGTGATAATAATAATGGAAATGATTATAAGGATAATGGTGAAGAAGATGATGATGATGATGGTGATGGTGGTGGTGACGGTGATAATGATAAAGATGATGATGACGATGTGATGATGATGATAATGATGACAATGATAACACTGATAACAAGAAGCACTCAGAGAGCGCATATCTTCGCCAGGAAAATGCGGTTTCTGATACAATAAAAAATATTCACACTTGAAGAATTACATTAAAATCACATCTTTCTCAAGTACACTGGTGACGTCCGTAAGCACAACCTGCTTAGTGGAGGTAATGTAGGTAATGAAAATAACAATAGTTACCCTTAATTCCAAGGCAATAGGGGTAACTGATGCAATCTTTTTTAAAATGCGGTCATGATCCGGATCACCGCCAAAATTTAATGACACTAAGGGCGTCTTCTGTGCGTGCCATAAAAGTTAATCCAGCATTAAAGTTTAATCCAGATCTCTGGTGCGCACGCGCGTTGGCAGCGTCCAAGATCAACTTTTAATGCACCTCTAGACCAGGCTTTAAGTTAGGCTAAGGGTCCCATCTGCTTCATAAAAATCTATTCAAATTTTTTTAAATTATCCTACTAACAAACCAATTAACGCTACCAAGACCATGACCTCCTTACCAGAGATATAAAAAAAATATTAATAATGATGAAAAGGAATAAACTATCAATGATCAAGTACTAAATAACAAAAAATAACCAATGATTCTTACAAACGAAGCGAATTCGGGAGAGCTAGAGATTCGCCAATCCCAGTAGTCCGTCATCAGCTGATCGACCAACGGCAAGTCCGCGCGGGTCGAAGAGAAACTCCCGACGCATAACACTGTTGGAAGAAAAGACCGTTGACGTTTATTTGTAAGTTCGACTGTTGGTCTTTTTCACGTACACATGCAGGCACGCGAAGGCTATGTATATAGATAAGAGTATACATACAAGCAAGAATATATGCAAAAGATTACATATAAGCATACATAAAAGAAAAAGTATACATATAAGCATACGCACAAGCAAAAGGTTACAAACGAGAGTATATATACTAGCAAAAGATTACATATAAAGTATACATATAAGCATACGCACAAGCAAAAGTTTACACATAAGGATACATACAGCAAAAGTTTACACATAAGGACACATGCAAGCAAAAGTTTACAAGCTAAGGATACATACAAGCTAAAGTTTACACATAAGGATACATACAAGCTAAAGTTTACACATAAGGATACATACAAGCTAAAGTTTACACATAAGTTAAAAGTTTACACATAAGGATACATACAAGCTAAAGTTTACACATAAGGACACATGCAAGCTAAAGTTTACACATAAGCACATTACATAAGGACACATGCAAGCTAAAGTTTACACATTAAAGACACATATAAAAAGTTTACACATACAGCTAAAAGTTTACACATAAGGATACATACAAGCTAAAGTTTACACACATACAAGCTAAAGTTTACACATAAGGATACATACAAGCTAAAGTTTAACATAAGGATACATACAAAGTTTACACATAAGGACACATGCAAGCTAAAGTTTACACATAAGGACACATGCAAGCAAAGTTTACACATGATACATACAAGCTAAATTTACACATAAGGACCATACAAGCTAAAGTTTACACAATAAGCAAAAGTTTACACATAAGGACACATGCAAGCAAAAGTTTACACATAAGGATACATACAAGCTAAAAGTTTACACATAAGCATACAAGCGTTTACACATAAGGACACATGCAAGCAAAAGTTTACACATAACATTAAAGTTTACACATAAGATACATACAAGCTAAACACATAACACATGCAAGCAAAAGTTACACATAAGGATACATATATATATATATATAATATATATATATATATATATATATATATATATATATATATATATGATATATATATATATATATATATATTATATATATTATATATATAATATATATATATATATATATATATATATATATATTATATATATATAACTTTAGCATATACTAAATACATCAGTATATCAATATGAGTGTTCATGGACAACCAAAGAAGCCGTAGTTGGAACACTCTGGTATAACAAATGCCTCTCTAAAAGAGCATACAATCATCGTTCTCATCTCACCCATTAACATCCCGCAGACGTGCATTGTGCTGAGCCTCTGGTCGCCGACGCACGAGTGTTATACAGTGTTGTTGCATGCAAGGCCTTTCCAAGTACTTATATAGACCTTGGTTGGATGTACGTTACCTGCGTCTGTGGCCTTTCACAAAGCGATGAGGTAATGCGCTCTCGCTCACAGCATTATCATTATTCTTTGGGAAAAACCATATGTCTATAACGACAAAAGGATGATAATGATTGTGGTGGAAATCAGGCTAAAGTTGATGGCGGTGGTAATGATTATTAGAGTTGCAGTAGTAACAAGAGTGAAAATATACATTATATTAATAGTTATATTAATTATGATACATAGGCGAAGGAATGTATTTTGAAGTGGGGGGGCAAAGTAGGTTACCCCCTAAAATAGCCTAGGGACCTGAGGGGTCCAGGGCAACGCCGCGGTGGGAGGGCACAGTGGGGGCTGCAGGTCCAGGGGCAGCGGTGGGAGGGCACAGTGGGGGAACAGTGGGCGAAGCAGGTTTAAAGAGATAAGCATATTGATTTTACGAACAAAATTTCAGACATTTTTATTTTGATGATATTTGACAAATTGATTATTTACTTCTGACCAAAATCAGTTATAGTTGCCATCTCGCTCTCTCAGTTACAGAATGACATTGTTCTCAACAACTTGGTAAGGAATTGCACTGTTTGTTTGCAGGGAATGTCCTCGAAAGGTGAGGAGTGGGGGGTGGCAACTGGGTTTCGAAAGAGAGAGAGAGAGAGAGAGAGAGAGAGAGAGAGGAGAGAGAGAGAGAGAGAGAGAGAGAGAGAGAGTGAGTGAGTGAGTGAGTGAGTGAGTGAGTGAGTGAGTGAGTGAGTGAGTGAGTGAGTGAGTGAGTGAGTGAGTGAGTGAATGAGTGAGTGAGTGAGTGAATGACAGTGAGTGAGTGAGCGAGAGGAGAGGAGTGGGGGGCAGTTGGGTACCAGAGAGAGAGAGAGAGAGAGAGAGAGAGAGAGAGAGAGAGAGAGAGAGAGAGAGAGAGAGAGAGAGAGAGAGAGAGAGAGAGAGAGAGAGAGAGAGAGAGAGAGAGAGAGAGAGAGAAGAAGAGAGAGAGAGAGAGAGAGAGAGAGGACGAGAGAGTGAGAGAGAGGACGAGAGTGAGAGAGAGGGCAAGAGAGAGAGTGAGTGAGAGAGGCAGACAGACAGACAGACAGAGATAATCTTAATCAAACCCTGATTATAAATAAGAGCTAAAAAGTCCATACAGTTTGCTTTATTCCCAAAGTACCACACTAAATTTCCCGAACAGCTGCACCTAATCTTGTATTTCAAGGCTTTTGCTTATATACTGATAAATGGCTTGTCTTTCTCTTACATTAAAAGTGGTGCTTATCTCAGTAACGAAATTATATGAACGACGGCATAGCTCCTTTAAAATCATCTTATTAACCTTCTTTTCACGGGATACGTGCAATCGCAGATTTTAAAACGTGTTTTGCCACAAAGATCTGTCACCATCGTCATTGATATAATTTCTTTATAGAAACTTTGTCGTCAACACTTTTTGTATGGTTCCTTTACTGCATATATCCTATATTGAAGAAAATTCAGTCTATAAAGGGCACAGTCTCCTACCTTCAAACTGCATGTATAGATTGTTTGGGCATCTTTTGCAAAATAATATATTTTTCGTTTCATAAGCCACTATTTAGCCCCTTTGAAATTATATATATTCATATATCCACACGAAAACCATTGTTTTAGGGAACAAGCTAAATAGATTTACTAGCAAAATTTACCCACTCTGGCAATCTTTATTAAATAAATATATATTTTCAATAATTATAGCATGCTTGTTGATTAGTTCTCCACAACTCAACTCAAAGTTTAACAGTGTCGGATCTTGGATTCAGAACTTACCGCTTTTTCAAGAAAACTAAGAAATATGATTTGATAAGTATTAAACGCGTTTCCAATAACATTTGAATATTGAAATAGTATTTTGTCTAACAAAAGTTAGAATAAAAGTGAAAGGAAGAAAACGAATCTCTCGCAAAGTTAACGTCATTCAGGAAACAGTGTTCGATCAGCTGATTGAAGTCAGGTGACTAGAGAAAACAAAAGGTACCAGTCACATTTTACATACACGTCGTAATTTATTGTGGCATAACTTTGCTTTTGTGGGTTAGTAAATTCGTATGTGATTACTATGTAGAGTAGATAATCATTTTTCCATCGAACAGATATTTTTCAGATGTTCTCGTGTCATATTCAGCTTGACTCTTACTTTTTTGGCAGTTATTCAGCCACAGATCCCTTTAGATTTCGAGGTACAGCACCTTGCATTAGACTATTATAGTCGCCTATTCGCTTTATGGTGTTATTATTTTGCTGATATTTGGTGTACAGTATTTATATTTTACCCCGCAATTTCCCAGGTACATTTCATGCCCTCCCCTGGAATTGGGGCCAAAAATATGGGGGTTCCTCGGCAAATGTCAAACATGTATGGGTAGCAGAGGGTGAGAGGATTTCATTGATATTACTATCATTGTGATTTGTCAATTAAAAGTATTCTGAACAATTACCGATTTCGGGCAGATACTGAGCCTGCTTAAAAACAAACAAGCCAAATAAACAATTACTGGATCTCTTTGACACTACCTTGACGAAGCTGTGGGAAATACCTAACAGCAATTTTCAGGGGAACCCCCTGCCTGTTCTACAAAATCCTTACTTATATATTAGCAAAATGAAACCAAGGTAAATATGTTTGTGATGCAGATTCTCAGTTCTGTAAACAACCCCATTCCAGGCAGGGGGGCTACAGTCTGCGTGGGGAACGCATTCCCTGCACAAGAATTCCTGCCTTGTTTTCCGTCTGGGAAAAATTATTTCTGTGGCTTATTTCTGCGCAGATTTTCTACCAGTTCACTAGGTTACCCGCGTGATTATTATGGAGGCTTGTGCTCTTTGCTTCTGTGTACAATGGAGATCTTTTCCATGTGCCTGTTTGCTTCTCAAACCTATTTTTTACTTCATGTTAACACATATTCAATAACGCATTCTTCTGGAGTGACAACAATAGCATTTCTATCATATATGGGATTGTATGGCAAGTCTCTGCTTTGTGAATTGAAAATTGCTTCTCTATTGTTTGCAGCGACGACTTTGTTAAAAATGATTGGTATAGTTTACTTATAGCAATGTGCGGATGTAGAGGGGAATAGACTCCGACCATCTTATAGAGCATAAGAAATAGTCAGAAACATCATAGTTTAAGCTGCAGCGGCTTAATATTCACTGCTAAATGATTAGAATATCCCCTGCATATCACTGCTCAGTTTAAGTCGCTCATCTTGTTTACCTTGCCAGGAAAAACAAGACACTGACCATATAACTCATTACTGGGATATCTTGAGTAGTTCATGTGTTACTATGCACTTGTCAAAATAATTGGATATCTTGAGTCAGTGTCAGTGTCTGCTGTTATACATTTATGCTATTCAAGTCTTTTATTAATGTTGTTATATTATAGTGAGAAATGTTGCATTTCCAGTGTTGCTTTGATTCTGGGTTATTCTTAAGAAGAAATAGACTAGTAACCATACCAGTTTGATATCTGAGCCCCAAAAAAGTGATTACAAAAGAAGCAATCCAGACTGTAGAAGGAAATGAACGAAAGTTTGACATTTCTAGGTATAAAGGTATTTGGTTTATTTTTTATTGTGAATGCAGCTCTATTATACCATATATACTGAGGTGAAAAAAATGTTTCCCAGGGGGTGCTGAGGGACAGAGCCCCCCATCAATGCTCCTCTTGCGCAATGCCTGAAAGTCATACCTAGTCACGGCAACTTAAATTGTTAGATTAGGTTGGTTTATAGGTCAGTACGGTTTTAAAGGAGGCTTGGAATGTGTGGATTCCTGTAAATTTTATGGGAAGATGGGTTGGATTCCCATAGAGGTTTTAAAATTTTGTCGCATTGGTCCATAGAATTTCAGAGATGGCAGGTATGTCCGTAGAGTTTCATTGGCTGATTTCAAGCATTTTTTGTGCTGGTTTTACACAGTTTTTTCTCTATTATTTTGATGTAAGCCTGTTTTACCCCATAATTTGCCAGATATACTTCATGCCCTCCCCAGCTATCGGAACTATTAAATCAAGGTTGTTGATGGAGAAATGGTACTCACTCTCCTCGACGATTCATACGCAGAAGAAACAATACCAAGAATCAATGAAATCATTGGATTTCTTGCAGAAAACCTTCTTTTTTTTTAGTTGCTATTGGTAACAATTACCAGGTTATTTTTCTGCCTAATTTTTTATTGTCAAAACCAGGCTTCTACGTGCATATGAAAACTTTACAGTCTGGGTCTTGCCCTTACACCTGTCAGGTTTGCAAAGCTTTCACATAATAAGACTATTCCTTTTTATTATTTCCATAATGGAATCTCATCTGCCTTTCCATGGGTCCAGCCTCTATTGTAATATGATCATCTTGTACAATTGTTATTGACTTTGAAATACTTCTTGTTGGTGTCTTGTGTCCTATCACAGTCAACTACAGTTCTAATTGTCGCATTTGATTCAATGTCAGATTTTTGGACTGTATTATCCAGTTTTATATCCCACGTATATGTCATCTGTAACATTCAGTGTGGGATTTGCATTGTATTATCCAATTTAGTCTCATTTGGAAGGGTATGCATTATGGAGCTCCTTGTTATTATGAATTTTACAGTGTCTCCATTACCTGTGTTATTAGTTTATGAAAGAAAGTTTCTTTGTTATTATGAATTTTACAGTGTCTCCATTACATGTGTTATTAGTTTATGAAAGAAAGTTTCTTAGAATGTTATGTTCTCTTGAATAGCAAAGTCACATCCTTCAGTTTTGATGTTAGGCATCATTTCCAATTATAACCAAACCAAGCATACAATTAAGTTGGGCATCTTGCATATGTAGCACAATTTTGATATCTGTTGCCAGAGCATGAAGCAAGGAGACATGACATTGCATCGCATATTGATCAATTGACTTGATAAATGATTAAGGCCTTGCTTAATTCAGATTTTTTTTTCCTTTTACTCAAGTTATTATTTTATATATTCTTTATGACCATTATGTGAATTTTTCTCTCTAATAATCTCATATGATCAGGTCAGCCTTTACTACAAAGTCAGCCTCCCTCCCAGTAATGTCCAGTTATCATTTCTTTGAGTTTTGAAATGAAAAATATTTACAGTTTTCCATGAAATGCATTATTAATCTCCTCTGTGTTGTCTTAGGATTTTCAAAAAGTTGATATATTGCCTAGCTGAAATGTTATCATCCTTGAGCAAAATATTTTGATAATATTGTCAGTCATTGCACTATATTTACCAAACCTAATTTTGAGAGCAGATGGAACCCTAGTTACATTATTTTTATTTTTGGATATAAGGTCAGGAAGTCCAACTTTGTGACCTACAAAGGAAGGCCTACTTGGTCAACACACTGGGACCAATTGACAAACTCAGGAACCTTCAGCTATATAGGATGCAAACCTGACCAGATCCCTCATAAAGATTATGGACAAAGTTGAGAAATGAGTATCATTTTTTCAAAGCTTATGATGAAGTTCAAAGTTGAAATTGATAAGATGACTAGTTTGAGCAACATCTATCCATAACGTATTTCTTCCTTGCCACAGATTTAAGTTTTGGGAAGTATGTGAGAAGCTTTGATGACATTGCAACATTCATTCACTCTCTCTATCTATATCTTTCTTTTATTATTATCCAGTATCTCATGATGGGTATATTTGAGTGAAAAATACCATATTTTTCAGGCAGTGAGAGCCCGCCTCGGCTGACACAGGGCGTAAACCAAAAACACAAGTGTCACATATGAGATGCCAGTTACTGTCCAGTTTTTGGGTTCATTTAAACTGTCCATTAATCATTTATACCACAATTACTGCATAGCATGTGAATATAAAGATAGATCCCAGATTTCAGATGAAGATGTCTGTAATTTCTTCAGTAACCATTTACAATTTGCTTAAATTTTGCAGAACTATTATTGATATAGCAATTTTATATTCAATTTATATACACAAAGGTAAACATTTGATTATTGCTAAATCAAATCAACTCTGAAGTCTGGGCGCGGGCATCTCATTCAGATCTTTTACCACAGTAGTGATAACAGTGACACAGTTTCTCTGTCATTATATGTAACGGAAATTTTAGTTGACTGTACATTAGACACAATGACGGTATCAGCCAAACTGATGATTCACCAAGGCTTTGCATGATTTTTTTGGGGGGGATTAACATTTGGATCTGTGATTTTGGGCTATTTAAGAGGGATTGTTATCAAAACTACATTTTAGATGAAATTAATTTGTGAATTTAGGTTTATTAGCAAATGATATCAAAGAATAGATTTTGGCAGAGTAAATGATAGAATTGCTCCTTATAATGCTATACCTCCCCAATATCTTGCTTGTTGTTGTCATGGAAGGTGGGGATGAGGAGATGGACACTGAGGCCCAAGGTAAGGGATCACCCCTACCTTGGGCCTCAGCCCTCGCCTCAACTAATTTTGCATGGTCTTTTCTTCCCACCCTTTCTTTTCCGTCTCTTCTTCATCCCCTTCTTCTATCCAATTTCTAAGGTGTGAGAGCCATGCTGAAAGGATGAAAGGATGACTTTGTTTCAGCATTTGAAAGCGATGGGTATGGTATTCCCTTGATTAATGGCCTAACCCTTACCCACACAGCCCATTATTCTGAAAGCACTCTTCTCCAATCCCTGTATTCCTATTCCCTCTACATTCAAAGTATTTGTCAATATCCATCCCCATCACACCCCATCCTCTTTTTCTCCATGTGCACCATTCCCTATTCATTCCCCATAATCCTTACCTCTCCCATCTGGATGCTCATGTGAATCTCTTTTGTCCCACCAGTGTCTTTCGAATCTCTTGTCTCCTGATATTCTTTCTGATACTTCATCACCTTCCCCAGTCCCCTTATCCAATTCCTCGTTTTCTTCTGCTACTTCTCAAACCCGTTTATTGTCTCATAATAACTCTTTTGCTGGTTTATCATAAGCAATGTTCCTATTGCTACCCCAGCCATAGATACACTCCATTTCATCCACACCCTATGCCCTTAACCTTTTCCTTTACTAATCTCCGATTTACTTCATTTGCACCCTTTTCTTACCCTTTTCCCTATTTCTTACTATCCTACAACACTATAAACTTTGACAGCTAATACATTTTATCATAATTGTTTACTTATTTTTACCCCTTTTGCCACAATACTATACCATAGTGCTATATGTCCTTTGATGTCTATCACATTTATCTGTTTCAACCATTAACCATTAACCATCATAAACCTATATGTTACCCTGTAAACTACCTGTAGCATAGTCCATTGTGACCTGCCTGTTGAATGGCTTCGTTAATTATGACCTGCCTCTAGAATGGCATGGTCTCCTTTGATAGCCTGTATTACTTTTCACCTGATTTTGGTATCCATTCCTTGTAGACTGGAAACTTTGTTGAGAAGACTTCTATATCACTAGTCTAGTGCAGAATAGCATGGCCTCTTCACTTATTGATAATTCAGCAAGTTTTAAGTTTGTTTAGATGGCATTCAGCCAGGATGATGATGTGAAAAAAGTCTGTATCTTTGAATTGTTTTAATGTAAAAGATGTTTACTTAAAGAAATATATTTTTTTATAGTTATATACTGTAAAATAAGATGAATATGGATCTGAGCAGTTTCAAGGTTCAATCTTGAAATGAAGACTGCTTAGAGATAGAGGAAAACTAAAGTAATGCCCTTAAAACAACATACAAAACAACACTGTTAGGTCTAGACAATCTGAAGGAAATGAGATTAAACCAACAAATGTGTTTATAAAACTTCAAGCTGCAGTGACACAAGTGATAAAAGCTTTGGCAAAAGGATAACAGACCTCCACTATGTATATTCTAGTTTGTAGACCCTTATGGTCTACAAACAAGAAACTAGTCTTTTCTTCTCAGATGTAAGTGCTGGAAGTTTGTTGGGCTTTGGTGGTATGCTGAAGGTGGGAATGCCATGGTGATTGCACTCATATTCAGAGACACTTAGAACACCTTAGACCAGAAAAACTGGTCTGGCTTGCCATCTAAGGTGTGAAAACATTACACAGTTAAAATCTATATTTATAAGATTTATTACATTAGTATGGTAGCATCATTTAAAGTTACTTCCTAGATTTTAGATTTTAAAAACAAGGATGTCCCAAGAGTCTCGGAATATGATCTTAGTCCCAAGCTGATGTGATCTGAAGGGTCCAGATATTGTGAAAACATTACACAGTTAAAATCTATATTTATAAGATTTATTACATTAGTATGGTAGCATCATTTAAAGTTACTTCCTAGATTTTAGATTTTAAAAACAACGATACAGCATCCACAACACTGAATATCAAAATTAGTCTGAAATCTGCCAAACCTGTCCAAAATTTCCCAAGACACAATGTTACCCAGGACACAGAAGTTTATTACTGTTATATGTCATACAGTTACTGTCATATGTCATACACACACACAAAAAAAAAAAAAATGTAGAAGAAACAAGGTGGTAACATATTTATTATGTGATGAAAAAAGTGTATTTACTTTGAGCCAATAGTGTAAGACAAAGAGAATTTTAGTCTTGATATAGCAAATAGATACTGAACATAACGTATCAGGTATCCGTGTTTGTACATGTGTGCTTGTTTCATAAATATCAATTGTTATATTCAATTTCGTTGTCTCTTGCAAAGCGCTCAAGTAACTGGAGTAATTGGGAACTCTCACTTTTGTACAGAATGTATGCTGGACAGGTACAGGTCTGTCAGAGATGGTGCCAGATAGTGCTCGAGTTCCTGATAATGCCTTCTGAAGATGTATTCCCAACCTAGGCTCTTAGATAGGCCCCCAAATCCCAATTTCAATACCATATGTGACCATGCTAGACACCGGACAATGACACACATGAATTGCCATTTTTTGTAACAACCTACATCCTTCTAAAACAATCATTTACTCAGAAAATGCATTTTCATGGGTATTCACTAATGTATTGCAATACATTAGTCAAAGTAATAATAGTAATAATGATAATAATATTTATGAAAGTAATGATAAATAAAAATTATAATTAGAAGTTTTCCTCAGTTTCACAGCAAATAGGTAAAAGTTATAAGAATAACTTTATATATATATATATATATATATATATATATATATATATTATATATATATATATAGTAAATAACTTGTATAGTAAAACTTTTGTCAGCAGGGGATTATGACTACTATGCATCTGTATCCTGTTCAGGCATGTGTTCAATTAGAAATTCTGCAAATGCAAACTTAGTTATGTCATTTAAGAAAAAAGGCACACATTACATTTTGTGAAATTTTATATGTAAAAAGAGGAATAAATTTTTACATAAACTTCTTATTGATATTTTGTTTAATACTTTTTTAATATACAATAATCATTTTAGATTTGCCATTTTTATTTCAAAATATTTTACAGTTATGTAAGAAACAAGTTATTATTTAAAATTAATGATTTGAGAATATAAAATTTATTAGACATATTTAATTTTAGTCATTAAACAAGAGTGTACATGAAACATTAATAATAATGTGTGGTCATCTAAAAGAGACACTAATTAAAATTGATATTTTCCAGATCAACTAACAAAGATGGCAACCACAGACAGTGTTATCCCCAAGGCTGACCAGCCAGCAACAGTAAGCAAGAAAACGGAAAAACTCCCGAAGCTTCCCACTCCCGCCCAAGTTCTCCTGAAGCTCTTCGTCCACAGCGTCGCCATGTTCACTCTACCCATTGCCACCTACTACCTGAGCAAGAACTACGTGGAGGAGGAGCATGGGGTCCAGCCGCCCCAGAGCTACATTTACGCAGCAATCTCAGCAGTTGTGGTGATCCAGGCTGTGATATTCTGCTACGTGTACCAGGCCTTTAAAGAAGAGCAGCTTGAGAGGAAGGTTAAGGCAGCCAGTAAACAGGACTGAAGTTGCGAGTCTTCTTGATTTTTTTGTGTCTGAGGAGTACAGTAGCCCTAATCTGACTGACCTTTTAGTGCAATACGTGTCAGAATAAGATTTATAAGGTTTTCTCTTTATTCTATGGATAGCACAAAATTAGTAAAGACTTTGGGTCTCATATTTCCTTAATATTTAGAAATGTTTATATACATTCCAAGTACCTAATAGTGTAAGAAAAGAGATGCCAAAGACTATTAAGAATTCTGAAGTTTCTAAAGAGGTTAGACAAAGTTTAGAATGCTGTACAAGGTATGTTAGTGTGTATATATATATTCTTATTGTTGGTCTTGTACTAATTCCCTTAGATTTATATTATATGAAGTAAGAATTTAAATTTTGTATCATTTTCCTAAGTTGAAATACCACATGAAAAGAGAGGCCTGATTTAAATATTTGTATATATTTTTTTCTGTCTTGTGAATAAGGCAAAGTAAAATTAGTGTTTAGATTTTAATATCATGGGAAAGATTAAGAAGGACCGGCTAGTAGGATCCTCTTACTATTACTTCTTCCTTTTTGCAATAACATTACCAACAATATTAAGCTGGTATTTTTTACAGAAATTCAGCAAAATCATTTTGTATGTTTTTAGGTTTGTTCCAGTTTGGGAATCTTCATACTTTTTTTCACTTGGCCAAAGAAGGAAATTTGCCTGCAGAATAAATACCATAGTTGAGAATGAACAGTCTCAAAGAGCAAAATATATTTACTAAGCCATATGATTGAGAAAGAGTTGATTCCTAGAGCAAAATGCATTTATTAAGCAATATAATTTAGAATTAATAGTCTCTGAGACCAATATGCATTTACTAAGCCTTTCAGGTGGATTACACTTGTGAAAAGATTGGATGGGAGGAAGAAGGGTGATTGCTAACCCAATGCCGCCAGGAAAATGTGTTCACTTTATTATTACTTTGTTAAATGTTTCTGCACATAGATGGCTCTGCCAGTGTTTAGCCAAAAAGGAGTCAATTACTAGATCACCTTTCATTGAAATAGCAAGAAAACGCTTTTTTAACTATTGCCATTGTTATTGATATTGTTATTTTTGTTATAAACATTATAATAAATATATTTTTACTGACATTACTAATAGCAGTATTAAATACTAGAAAGTATTATCGAAAATCAAGGAAAAGGGTAAACAGGTGAGACAGGTACTTCTTGTAAGTGGCTCATTGGTGACCTAGTACTTTTGGAGTCATCTATTTGTAAAAACAACTACTAAATTAAACACACAGTGGGCATGGCGTGTACTCACAGGCCCTCCCCATTGGCATGTGGTTAAAATATAAGGGGAAGGAGGTGGGAACAAGCCAAGAAAAAAAAGAAAATGAATAGAAGAGAGAGAGAGGAAGGGAAAAACTCAGTGAGCAGAGAGCAAAGCCCAAAGGGGGAGGCACTGAAAAGGTATTTGATAGACATAGATGGTATAGAACAGCAGCATTTCTCAACCTGAAGATCCAAGGACAATATTAACCTGTTGATGCTATGAGTACTTGAATATATGCTGTTTTGACTGTGTTTCAATTTTATGAATTTTCTTTACATTTAAAGGCTACCAGAAATGCTTAGTCACCAAGGAGTCAGATGTTAATTATTTAATTACTTGAGTATTTTAAAAGGATTTTTTTTTTTTTTCATTGCTATCACTATATTTTATATCGTAATGAAAATGATAATGATAAAATTATTACCATTTTATAATTTTATCTTAAGAATAACAAAAAAAAAAAAAAAATGAAAAAAAGAAAATCAAGGAATGGGGTAAACAGGCAAGGTCAGTCAGGCTTAGTAACCTTGGTAACTAAGTATTTAGGAAGCCAGTTGTGTGCAACAAAACTGACAAAGAAGGACAGGAGAGTGCATATGTTTAGTTTTAATGGGTTAAGAGCGGCTTACGCTGGTACATGTGAGAATATTCATTATCCTAAATGATTTCTTTGAACAGTAATCTAAAATTAATTCATTATCCTAATGGGCTTATCTCTCTCTTTCTCCTCCTTGTCTCTCTCTCTTCTCCTCTTGTCTCTCTCTTTCTCCTCTCTCTCTATCTCTCTCTCTTTCTCCTCTTGTCTCTCTCTCTTTCTCCTCTTGTCTCTCTCTCTTCTCTCTCTCTCTTTCCTCTTGCTCTCTCTTCTCTCTCTCTCTCTCCTCTTCTCCTCTCTCTCTCTCTCTTGCTCTCTCTTCTCTCTCTCTCCTCTCTCTTCTCTCCTTCTCCTCTTCTCTCTCTCTCCTCTCTCTCTCTCTCTCTCCTCTTTACTCTTTACTCTCTCTCTCTCTCTCTCTCTCCCCTCTTCTCTTCTCTCTGTCTGTCTCTCTTTATACATACATACATACACATACATACATACATACATACATACATACATACATACATACATACATACATACATACATACATACATACATACATACATACATACATACATACATACATACATACATACATACATACATACACATACATACATACATACATACATACACATACTACATATCTTTTTTAAAAGGATTTATTGATCTGTATACTTACATTAAGGAGAACATTTTATATAGCTTATTATGAAAAATCAATTGTGGTGAAGATAGACATTTTTTATTTTAACTACATCTGATGAGGAACACTGGGCAAGGTCAATCCTGCTATGGCAGCATATAATATTTTCCTCATACACATCCTAGTGTTTGTATTTTTATTCATAGCTTCATATACATTCAGATGAGTAGATTATTGACATATATGAATGGAGTGATTAGATTTTTCAGATCTGACTCCTATTTTTATAAATTCTTTTTAAAGTGGATTCTCCTAAATACTTTAGCATGGACTTTATGGCAAGGTTATTATTTCAATAGAATTTCTTGATGAGAACTTTATTGTTTTAATTCAGATGTTGGAAAGCATGAATAGTCCAATGTTCCGTATAGGAAAGGATTGCCCTGCCTGCTTGTGCTAGCTTGTGTCATGGGTACTATATTATTAATAGATAGGACCTGTTACAGAGTATAAAAATTACAATTGCTTATATTTTTACATGTCTGAAAATGTTTTTCAAAAGTTTGTTCAGTGTAAATTGAGTCAAATAATTTAAATTTATATAGGTTCACCAGGCAGCAAATGGCTAATGTTTTTTTTTCTAGGTGAATCAGATAGCCTCTTCTTTTATTAAAAAATATGAATTTAGAAATTATGTAGATTCTATACAAGAATTTATCATTACATTATTTATCATATCTTTACCTTTTCCAACAGTTATTGCCACTACATATCTGACACTGATGAATTTGTGTCGTTATTGTGAAGTCCTGAAATCATCCCCTGACATAAATTATGAATATAAACCATAAACATTTTAATTCAAAAAATAAAAGGATCAAGATTGTAGCACAAAACAACACAACTGCTGAATCTTGGAACTTGTTGGTATATAGTACTAGTAAATTTCATCAAATTTACAATACACCATGCATCTTGATACTAGCAATAATCATGCCCACACCTTTATTAATATCACTTTCATTCTTTTGCTTTGGAGGATTCATCATTTAAACTATTGTATTCATAATAATGGTAAAGCATTTGCATTTCAGGTAATCAACTATAGATATGGGCACTGCTTCTTCAGGTGTATTGGTTTTAAAGTCTATGTCTGCATTTATGTTCCTTTCTATAAGAAACATATGAAACAAAAACCTTAACAAGGATACTTATTATTCATTATGACCATTATAAGTATATCATCTTTAACATGAATAGATGGCTTCATCATTTTAACCAATGGATTGCCTATAACATATTTATGCACTAGAAGCATCACTATCACATTTACTTACATTTTAATGCTGTTGATGTTCTGCCTTCTTGTGGATCTGCAGGATATGTGCTTTATGGTGTTTACAGTTGTTTTATTATTTTTCAATGTTTTTTAGATAATTCACAGGAAATTGAAAGTAATTTGAAAATTACCTTGAAGTGGCAACTGGTCTGGGGTTCATTTTGGCTGGCACCTTCTGGTCCGTATAATTCTCCCTTTTGTATATTGCAATTATTAATGAAGGATATTGCACTCTATCTTAATTCCATATTTTGTTCCTGCTATACTTAGTATGAAAGTTTTAATGTACAGCTGAAGAAGAAGTTTTGTTACCAGTAATGATATGCATTGGAAACGGCCACCAAAACATTGCCAAATACTGATGTATTAAGATTGCTTAAAGTAAAAATAATAATAGCATTCCATCAAAATTTTTGCGGTAATCTTTAGCATCCAGCTATAAGAATACCCACTATTCAATATCCGGTAACAGTTTTGGGTTCAAGTAAAACACAGATTGAATAAATATGTACATTTTCATAAATATGCATATAAAATTATATACAGTATCCATATAAAACTAACAATAAATGCTAACAGGAAGGTCTTCTTGCAAATGGTACAGCTGTTAGGAAATGGAAGGAGAATTTCCTCTCAGGGAAACACTTAGGAGAAGGGAAATACACCATAATTACTACACAGTTTGTACTTCAAATTTAATGCCGGAAGAATACCAAATATAAGAATGCGGTTAGCATTTTCCTCATCATCAGGTACAAAGAAAGATATGAGCCACCGCACAAGGTAGAAAGTATGATCCTACGACATAAGACCTGATGTCACACATGGAGAGGTACTGGTCTGTTGGTTGGCCACTGTATGATACAGTGGTACTTGTAAAGAGTTGACTGTACATTATGGTACATTATGTAATCATGTGATGTACAAAAATATTACATGCTGTAATATTTGGCAGTATTTTTTTCATTAAAAACTGGCCAGTGGATATATACAATTGAGTTTTAAAACTGTACTTTTTGTTTATTTGTATATAATGTTTTCTTGAAATTTCTGTAAAGTATATGCACATCAGGCTGAAAAAGAACACATTGTTTCATACATTTGGTGTTACAGTGAACAAAAGGAAATGTGAGATCTGTTGTACATCTGTGTACAGACATACATTGTGTACAAACTCAGAAACAGTTTTGTTTTCCTTCCTGTGAAAGACTTACATTGATATGAATAACTGGCAGTTACAAATGCTAGAACTTTGGTGTTGAGCTAAAAATGGGTCATGACACATTGATAGCATCACAAAGTTAATATGAAGTTCTGTAGATGTCTTTTTTTCCCACTAGAAATATGGAAGTTTATATAAGATTATAGTTTTAATAATGTTTTTTTTTCTTGTCTGTGCCCTGATACAAAGTTGCAGAATTAAAATGAAGTCAGATAAGTAAGAAGAAATGGCTTCCACAGCACTGGTTCATATAGTGAAGGGAGCTCTTTGCATGTACACGGATATAATGCACGTCAACATACACATTTGGAAAGTTTAACTGTATTTTCCAAATGGATGCTGTATAAATCACCACATTGAGCACACTTCTTGTTGGGTCACTTGGAAATCATTTCTTTGGAGAGGAAAAAGATACAAGACGGATATATTTTTATGTCCCTTGCCATCACTTCACGTCACATCACTCGTATTTCTTTTGTATTTCGTCTTAAGTCTTTGTCTGTAATTTCCAAAAAATAAAATATCCTTTCACACTCACTTCACAATAAGTCAAAATTATATAAAAAGTATCTGATATTGCTGTTGCATGAGTATTTTTGTTTTTTTACAGTCGACTGAGTAATGATAAGATGTCACCGTTCACAAGGCCAGGTTCTAGACCAGAGTGGATAGTTCATGAGGAGGAGCTGTGCCGGAGAGATCTAAGGTGGCGTTGGGTAGAGGAGAAGTGTTGAGTTCTCTTAGTCGCGCATCTTGACTGACTGCTTGCTGGATGTTCTGCTGAGCGATCGCCTTTGTCTTTTCCTGGAGTAAGAGAGCGGGATGGTTTAGAAGATGGAAGTGCAAGTTTGGATTCAAGATATTTGCATATGCATGACTGAATTTAATAAATTTCTTATATATATTCACAAGTCTGAATTCAAAATGATTGTGCTTGTAAGCTGAGCTAATGGAATTTTTTTTTTGAAATTTGCTAGTCATAAAATTCAGTGCAGGAGAGATTATTATACTTCATTCAGGTATGACAGTAACTACTTTCTGAAGCTATGAAATTTAATACAGACAAATAATATGTAAAATTAAACAATGACCAGGGTATAGAAGTTAATGGATTACTACTATTTTACTCACCAATTTGCACTTTGTTGAGGAGCCAGAGAGAAATGCATTTATGGAAACTTAGATTAACATGAAATCACTAAGAAAAAATCGTGTGTGTGTGTGTGTGTGTGTGTGTGTGTGTGTGTGTGTGTGTGTGTGTGTGTGTGTGTGTGTGTGTGTGTGTGTGTGTGTGTGTGTGTGTGTGTGTGTGTGTGTGTGTGTGTGTGTGTGTGTGTGTGTGTGTGTGTGTGTGTGTGTGTGTGTGTGTGTGTGTGTGTGTGTGTGTGTGTGTGTGTGTGTGTGTGTGTGTGTGTGTGTGTGTGTCTTGGAAATACACTAGGACCAAGATTTACTTGCTGAATGTTTTTAATTTCATGCACAGAAGTAAGAGATGTCAAGAAATACGACACACAAACAGAAACAAATCAAGAAAAGGCACAAATACAATCGAATTTCGAAAATAAAAACACAACGGATCTCACCTTCTGCCATATAAAGACGTTGTGAATCATGGCACAACCGCAGAAAATAATTCCCACCCCGATGAACACAGAAGTCAAGATGGCGGGCGTCGATTGGAAGTGGATGAAGGTGTACAGGATAACACCTACGGGATTTAGACTTCGTTAGTAATATGACACGCATTTATTGATTTGGATGGGAGTGAAGATGCATTGGATGATGTCTGGATGATTTGTGGCAGGCGGGAAATACAATACAGGGCATAAATTTAAAATTCTAAAAGAAATATATAGCATGAATTCAAATTTCGAAGAAATACATATATAGCATTGATTAGAAATTATAGAACTATATATAGTATAAATTCGAAATTTTAGGAAATATATATAACAAATTCAAAAGTATGTGAAAAATACATATAGCATAAATTAAAAATTCTTGGAAATGTACATATATATAGCATAAGTTCAACATTCAAGTCCATAGCACAATCTCAAAATTCAAATATCCTATCGAGCATAAACTGAAAAATCCACACAATCCTATCACAAGAAAAAAAAAGATAAATAAAAATAAAACAAAGCAAAACAAAAACTTGTCGTTTTGCTTTTTAATTAAAAAATAAAATAAAACAATGTAAAAAATAAATAATAAATAAAAATCCATCAAAACTGAAACCACCGCATGCATGCCGTTACGCCGGTATTAAAAGAAGGAATGACTGTCACAACACACACCTGTAAGAAAGACAGGTACTGACACGAAGAAGCCGCCCACAGCACACACTCTCGACACGGAAGACTGTCGTAGGTATTTGCTCATCCTGAAAAACAAAAGAAGGGGAATTATACACTGTTATATTGTCATACATATACTGCTATTAGTTGTGATTGTATGGGATTTCGGCAATAATAGCACTGGTTGTGTGGTTCTGGGAATGATAGTAGTGGTGATAAGGGTGATTTTGATGGTGTGGGTGATGAGGAAGAGAAAGCAGAAGAAAAGGGAACAAAAAAGGTAATAATGGTAACAAGGATGATAATCATTATAGTAATAATAAGCAATAACATGATGATGATAATGATAATGATAATAATAATAATAATAATAATAATAATAATAATAATAATAATAATAATAGGAATAATAAAACAATAGTGACAAAATAATAATATAAAAAAGTAATAACATCAATACCAATACTGACAATAAGACCAACAGCAGGAGCAGAAGACAGCAATGATAAATGACATGCCGAGACAGCAAGTGAAGACCCACATGCAGCTAATGAGAAAAGAAGACAGAAGATGTTTATATATTGTGAACATTAATTTTAGAAAGACTAGACGGACAATATGATGCGCACGCAATACAGATAATTATGCTAATGGTGTTTATTATCAATCGAGTTGCTTTAACACAACTGATGATATTATCATGCAAGACAAATGCAGTCGAGAATCAATATTCATCATTTTATTTGTATCTTAACGTTACTAATTATATAACTATCGTGTATGTATATGTATATGTGTGTGTATATATATATATATATATATATATATATATATATATATATATATATATATATATGTGTGTGTGTGTGTGTGTGTGTGTGTGGTGTGTATCGAAAACTCCTTATGCGAGACAATATACGAAAATAAAATAAATGTTTAAAAAATCACTGTACGCTTAATCAATTAATGGCGATTTTTAAAGGAAAATTCTAATTAAAACCATGATTTAGGATAATCAGTCATTTAAAATGGAATATTCATATCTGAAGAGAAAATAAATTAGATATGCCTGTCTCGTCCTTCCTTGGGATGTGCGGTGGTTATCAATTTAGTGAGAGAGAGAGAGAGAGAGAGAGAGAGAGAGAGAGAGAGAGAGAAGAGAGAGAAGAGAAGAGAGAGAGAGAGAGAGAGAGAGAGAGAGAGAAGAGAGAGAGAGAGAGAGAGAGAGAGAATACCGAAAAAATAGCAGAAGAGAAGAAAAAAGGCCAAACAGAAGAAAAGAAAAAACGAATAAGAAAAACGAAACATACGAAAAAACAAAACAATACAAAACAAAGAACGACCAAAAGAGGAGAATAATCTAGAGGAAGAACCAATGCAACATCTCTTTGTTGGCTCGTTGCAGATCATCGTACGCCTGTGCTCTCCCGGCCAGCCCCGTGGATCAGCCGCTGTCGCTACCGTTCCCGGATTAGCATGATCTGATATCACCTCATTACTGAAACTCGTGTATAACTGTTTTTTTATGTAAGAATTGAGAGATGTGTTTGATTTTTTAAAAATAAATAATTGCATATATATTTTGTTTATTTTTATGTTAAGGTCGAATTTCATTTTGATTGTTTTTTAATTCGTTATATCATCATTATCCTTATCATTATTTTCTTTTTCTTTTCATCTTCGATTGGGTTGTATATCATGGAATTTTTTGTTCTTGACGTCGACTAATGTGCAAGTGCAAAGACCTTCCCAGACTTGAATTGTATTTTTTTTTTTATAAAATTGAAATATTACGTTTACTTAACTCGGAAATATTGTCTAAAATATGACAGTCGCGTTGCAATCTCGACAAGACCAGCTTCACCTTGATCAAAACTAGTCTAAAAATAGTTGAAAAAGAATAAATCTTCCTCACAAAAATACCTTAACTCATTAATCATTTATCGACCCGAAAAACTCGACTGAGCTCAGATCGAGACTCATTTTTAACAAAACGAAGTCTAAGCCAGTGCCGGACGGTGCCATTCGGGAACTGCCGGCAAATGTTGAGGTCAGACGACGGGTTGCAAGTTGCAAGCGAACACTATTCTATGAAATAAAATACTCCGCCCAATGTAGCACCTTAAAATGTACATTATGCAGTCATATCTATATAAGTTCATAATCGATGCGGTAAGATTTAACTTTTTCTTGGGAACAGCTGAAATATACTCCCCGTAACAACAGAGAAGAAAAATAAGTAAAAATATAACGGCCATTGCTATTAACCTTACACCACATTCTTACCACTTAGAGAAAAACATAATCCGTGGAAATTATACATGCTTTTACAAACGGTAAGTTCTCAGCATTTCACCGGAGAACCGAAACTCATCTATTGAAGCTTCGTTGCAAATTATGAGAGTGAATATCCAGCTGGTAAACGCGCAGCTTTATCCAACAGTACAAAAGATCGACGAGAATAAAAATCAAACTCATTTCGGCAATTAAGGGAATGTTTATTGTCTTCCATCACCCACAGTGGCATAAAACTTCCACCACATCCGCTCTTGGTTAACGAAATGCGGAATCCGACTTCACTTACACGAACGCTGCGGAAGATCGTTGTCAGTCCGTCCGCATGTTTCCGTTTCTTTTTTTCTATAATTTTTATTATTATATCTTTCTTGTCTTTTCACCTCACGCAGTAGGCGGGCTGCAAGACTTCCGGTCTGATGTGGCGAAAATGGGCAGCTGTTACCGCAATCTGTGTGTGTGTGTGTGTGTGTGTGTGTGTGTGTGTGTGTGTGTGTGTGTGTGTGTGTGGTGTGTGTGTGTGTGTGTGTGTGTGTGTGTGTGTGCACAAAATTGCAATCTTGAGAGTATTTGTGTGCAACTGCGAACTGGTATATGCGTTCGAACGTGTACATATACATATACGTGTCTACGCGTGTGCGCGCGTCGTGTGTGCAGGTCAACATCCTTGCCCAAGACACGAGGACGCAACAGTCCCCCCCCCCCAGCCACCGTACCAGCACCCGAACCGCCAAACGTTTTCAAGGAAACACTCGTCTACAATCTATAGAAGAAAAAACTATAAACAAAAAAAACAGTCTCCAGGAAAACCAGGGGCATGAGTCTCGTCGAACAGGATGAAAAACGGCTAAAAAACCGAAAATGTCGATCAAATCCAGCGAGAGAGAGAGAGAGAGAGAGAGAGAGAGAGAGAGAGAGAGAGAGAGAGAGAGAGAGAGAGAGAGAGAGAGAGAGAGAGAGAGAGAGAGAGAGAGAGAGAGAGAGAGAGAGAAGCGAAAAGGGTCCCCGCTCGCTCACAGACAGACAGCTCTGGCCCGAGGCTGAACACAACACCACTCTTCCAACCTAAATATTCGCACTTACCGGGTTCCTTACCTTCCGTCCAACCCCTTGACCCCGGCTATCGGATGACCCCTTCTGACCTCGATTGACCCTTGTGTCTTCAGAGCTTGATTTCTTTTTAGGTAAGGGAGGTGGGGAGGGGAGGGAGAGGACAGAGGGGAGGAGGGAGGGGGGAGGGAGGAGGGAGGAGAGAGAGAGAGGAGAGAGAGAGAGAGAGAGAGAGAGAGAGAGAGAGAGGAGAGAGAGAGAGAGAGAGAGAGAGAGAAGAGAGAGAGAGGTGGCAGAGGGGAAGAGGAGGAAGAGGGTTAAAGAGAGCTAAAGAAAGAACAAAGAGACACACACACACACCACACACACACACCACACACACACACACACACACACACACACACCGTGGAAATGGGAATGGCGGCCACCCGATCTCCGCAAGGCTCTCGTCCACGCGCAATTTCTCACATCACAGGTTAGCAAGCCCCAACTCCCTGCCTTGATTCGTACTAATTACTTGCTCCCTCTCAAGAAAATTCCCTGGCGGGCCGCGAGTTCATAAAATGTGATCAGGAAGATAAAAGGGCTTGACATGAACAAAGGAATCTAGATTGGCAAGACGGCTGCGTTTGTTTACGAGTGTGTTTGTTTGCGTTCATTCAGGCCCGCGCTCGCTTACGTAACGAGAGAGCCTTGTTTACGTCCAGGAGCGGGTAGCGAAACCTGATTTCGTAGTAAGTTTATAAACAACTTTATCATTTACTTAATTTAAGGGCAATGATAAAGCGTTAAATAAAACCGTAAAATACACAATGAGGAAACATATCTATTCTGAAAACAGACCGTAACTCGAAGTAAACACAGAATATATTTTTCCCGCGAACATACAACAAAATATCATCTTACTGTTCGCAGCAGCACCTGATGCATGTGTTTACGTACATTTTTTGTTTGATTTGGTTCCTGCCTTTCTTTAATTCAGAGTTTTAAATTCTATCATTACTCGTCGACTTGTATTTTCCATTTACAATCACAAAGGCCATGATAAAACTGTCTTGGAGGAGCCTGGTTGTTATATCGCAGGTGTAAATGTCTGTCAAGAAGTAACAATCAAATCAAGAACTTTTAAGAATGATGATGATGAGAAAGAGACATGCAAGAACGAGTGTGTATATATATCAGAAGTGTTTCCTTTTAGCTTTGATTCTTCTGTTTTGCGACATTGATACAAGTTTAGGAGGGAAAAGAAATTCCCATTTTCTTTGCAATATCGTTCGTCACAGGTACACACGATTTGAAAAGCAAAATGTAAATCTTGGAAACATCGTTATCGTTATCGTTTTTAGTTTCCTTTGTGTTCAAAATGTAAAACGATTTTTATTATTACAATTGATGTATCTTTTTCATACTGAATATGGCAAAAGTTCGAATATAAAATAGTCCGTTTTCTTTCTCATGTTCCTTTGCGTCCCGAATATGAAACAACTTCCCTCCCTTATCATTATCGTTTTTTAAACTTGAACTTAGCAAGAAGAATAAATTGGTTTGGAGGTCACGGGTCGACTGCTGTTCGGAAATCAGCGGTTGAACCCAATAAACTCTCCGGGTGATATTATCAATAACTTGCCTTAAAAGACGGTGTTGTTTTTCGTCTCGGGTCCCGATGCCAGTGTTCGAATCAGGTTCAAATGTTCACTGGTCCGAAGCTGAACAGCTCGCTGTGCACTTTTATTGGGGCTTTGGGGTGTGATGACTTTCTGGGTGGGGCGTGTATTGTTATATCTGTTTGTTCGTTTTGGTTGTGTTTATGCGTTATTTGTGTTGCCTTCTCTTTTTTCTATATATATGGTTGTAAGGGAACTAATTCTTTGTCTCTCTCTCTGTGCTGCCTCTCTCCCACTTCCTCCCTTCCTTTTTCTCTTCCCCACTGTCTCCCCTCCTCCTCTTTTCTCTTCCCCACTCCTCCCTTCTTCTCGTCTCCTCCTTCCTCTTTCTCCCTATCCCCTCACCTTCTAATCGTCTCCTCCTCCCTCGCCTTCCTACCATCCTCCTTTCCTCCTGTCTGCCTTCCGTCGCTTCGGTGCTAATCGCATGTATCGAGGGGTGCTAATGGCGTCACGATGACGGGTCTTATTTCGACGTCCACGAGACGGTTTTCTAATGATCGTTACGACGAGGGTTTCCTAAATGGCGTTATACGAGAGGGGTTCTAATGGCGTCACGAGCACGGGTTCTAATTTCATTGTACGCCTCAGCGATGATGGCGCTAATGACCCGTCACGAAGGGTTCTAATGGCGTCAGGAGAGGCGTGCTAATGACGTCACGAAGGGTTGCGTAATCGGCGTCACGAGAAGGGTGCTTAAACTCGGCGTCACGAGAGGGTTCCCTAATGAACGTCACCGAGACGTGCTAATGACGTCATAGCTGAGAGGGGCTGGCTAGATTTCGAAAGGATTCGTCACGCAGAGGTGCTAAATTGGCCGGCCCCTTGGTCACGAAGGTTCCCTCAAAATGTCCGGCTCAACCGAGAGCCGTGCTGAATTGAAGTCCACGGCTCGATGAGGGTGCTACATTGACGTTCCACGGCACTGAAGAGGGATGCCTAATGTCGGCGTCAACGGATTAGGGTGGCCTAATGAGCTCAATGTTGAACGTATGGTAGGCTAAATGGCGTTCAGGGGAGACGACGAAGGGATCCTGTGCTATTGGAACGTCCACGTGGAAGGAGTGTCGCATAATACGGGCGCTCAGCCTGAGTTATGTGTGAGGGGCTAAATAAGATCGTCGCCGTAGAGGTGTCCTAATGTGCGTCACGTAGAGGGTGCTAATGACGTCGACGAAGAGGGTGCTAAGTTTTTGGCCTCACGAGAAAGGGTGCTAAGGGCGTCACCGAGAGGGCTCTCTAAATGACGTCAGAGCGGGTGCTAATGACGTCACGAGAGGGTGCTAATGAGTTCACGAGAGGGTGCTAATGGCGTCACGAGAGGGTTCTTAACAGTGACGTCTACGAGAGGTTGTGCTATGACTGTCACGAGAGGGTGCTAATGACGCGTCAACTTAGATGGGAGTTTGCGTAATGGGTTCGTCAACTGTACGATGTGTTTAAGGCGTCGTAGGCGGTGCGTAATTGGCGTCACGAGGAGGTGTGCCTAATGGCGTCACTAGAGGTCGATACTAATGGCGTGTTCACGCTGAGCGGTTCTAATGTACGTTATCGAGAGAGGGTTGATGAGCGTCGAGTGAGAGGGTTCTAGAGTGATGAGAGACAGTGCACGAGAGGGTTGTCTAAATGGAGGCGTACACGAAAGGTGTTCTAAGGGCGTCAGGGAGGGGTGCTTAATGAGGGCTCAGCGAGAGGGTTTCTAATGGCGTCGAACGGGGAAGGGTGTCTAATGGCGTACGAGAGAGAGGGAGGTGGTGCTAATGGCGGTCAGGAGGAGGTGTACTAGATGAGCGTCACGATAGAGGGTGCTAATAGGGACTAGGAGTTATACCAAAGAGAGGAGGTGGCTAATGGCAGGCGAAAGAGGGTATCTAAGATGAGGAGCGAGAACGAAGAGAGAGAGAGAGAGAGAGAGAAGAGAGAGAGGAGAGGAGAGAGAGAGAGAGAGAGAGAGAGAGAGAGAGAGTGGGGGGAGAGCGAGAGGGACACTGTAGAACATTCACTGGCACATGCACACACCACATGCATGTCGCGCTTGATGAAGTAACAAGACATCTCTTTGCGAGAATGTCATGCTTCGAGTGAGAGCAAAATGCAGGAGGAAAACGGAGCAGAAAAAGGCGAGGCTAAATGCTTCTTTTCCTTCTCTTTCTCCGTTTCTTCTCTCTCTCTCTCCTCTCTTTCCTCGCTTTCCCCTCTTTCCTTTCTCTCCCTCCCTCTCTTTCCCTTTCCTTCATCTCTCTCCCACTCTTCTCCCTTCCCTTTCTCTCTTTCTCCTCTCCTCTCTTTCCCTTTCCCTTCTCTTCTCTCTCCCTTCCCCCTTCCCCCCCCTCCCCCCCTCTCTCTTTCTCTGTCCATAAACCTCTGTATATAAAATCACCCCCCCCTTCCCTATTCCCCCTCCCCCTCCCCTCACTTTCATACAAGGCGAAGGATTACAGCGGGGCTTCACGAGGGGAAACGGCACTTCAGATGCTTCATAATCCTTCATACCCTGAAACGTGAGTTAATGATGGACAATCCTCTCCCCCCATTTGATGAACAAAGGAATGTGTACACTGCCTCTACGCACACAGACACACCTACACGCACACACTCATACAAACACACGCACACACAAACATAGTAGTTGTAGGAATAATCGTAGGCCTGACAGTAAAAACTACATTAGTCCTGTAACAACAACCGTCGTGATTTACGAGATAGATAGATAGACAAATAGATAGAAAGAGAGAGAGACCAGAAGAGAAAAAATAGGAGTAACAAAAGAAAATTAAATCTCGAACAAAACTCACCACAAATTCAAACAAACCTTAACTCGTAAAAAAAGAGAGAAAAAAATCCCATAGAAAAATTGGGCGAACGTCACGGCGCCACAGAGCTTCCTGCCAGGCTCTGAGGCTGAACTAGACTCTCGGAAGCAACCAGCCAGAAAACAGACACCGAGAATACTCATGTACATACATACGTATATAGATATAACAGTAATGATAATAATGGTAATAATAATAATAATAATAATAATAATAATAATAATAATAATAATAATAATAATAATTGTTATTATCATTATTATTATTATCATTATTATCAGTTAATAATAGTAATAATAATTATTAAGATAAGATAAAGGACAAAGAATAAACAGAGAAAAAAAAAGTGAAATAAAAGAATATTTGCGGCTGAGCGACTTCGAGAAGGACACTGCGCAGTGCGATGCTCTTTTTCTGTTCGAAGTCACTTGGGTGTGATGAAGGAAGCGGAGACGAGAGGAGGAATTGGAGAAATGAAGGAGAAGGAAAAGAGAGAAGTAGAGGAGTGAAAAGAGAAGGAAGAGAGAGAGAGAGAGAGAGAGAGGAGAGGGAGAGGGAGAGGGAGAGAGGAGAGAGAGGAGGAAGGAGATGGAGAAAGGAGAAAAGGAAAGTGAAAAGAAACCGGAGAGGGAAATGGGAGATAGAGGAGACAGATAAAAGAAATAAAGCCAAAAGAGGAAAGAAAATGAATGGGAAATGATGGAGATCGAGAAAATTGAAAAAAAGGCAGTAAAAAAGCGAGAGACGAAGGGAGAAAGAAAGAAATGGACAATAAGAAGAATAAACAGAACAACAGGAATGGAAAGAAGGAAGAGAAAAAGAAAAGGTAAAAAAGGACAAAAGACGACGTCGAGGCAGCCAAGAAGTAAATGCATTTCCTTCCGGTCTGACTTCAGCCCCAAGGTCTGAGTGTCACTGTGTCAGTCACGCACACACGCACATACGTACACAGAATACAAACACACACATACATACACATAATGCAAGCACACACATATGCTTACACAGAACACAAATACAAATGGAAACAAACACACATATACATACACAGAACACAAACACACACATATACATACAAAACACAGACACACATATACATACACAGAATACAAACACGCGCCTACACACACCCTCACAGATGTATGTAAAACATTAGCGCAAACGTATTTTAATGTGCATTACATACAGTATAAGAGACAGTAATGGAGAGAAACATTCATAGATTCAGTGATGAGAGAGAGAGAGAGAGAGAGAGAGAGAGAGAGAGAGAGAGAGAGAGAGAGAGAGAGAGAGAGAGAGAGAGAGAGAGAGGAGAGAGAGAGAGAAGAGAAGAGAGAGAAGAAGAGAAAGAGAAAGCAGAAAACGAAATACCCATTCAACCATCTCTAACCCCCCCTGCCTCCCTCCCTCAACCACCTAACCCCCCCCTCCCCCTAACCCAAACGTAACGTACACAAACCCCTTATAAGTAGACGGTAGACCTAGGAACCCAAGACCAGGGAGAGTTACAACCTGTCCCACGCAAGGCCTACAAAAATGGACTGAATAAATGGATTGTGAGAAATAAGACGGAGATATTTTAAAAAGGCCTATAGGTTAAGGGGCCGGTCAGCTGACGGGAAGGCTACCGTTAGGCTACGTGGATCCAGAGGCTGAGCAGCGCCGTGGAATTACGAACGGTGGGATTCTTTATCGTTATTAATTTTGTTATTCTTCTTCTCTTCTATTTCTTTTGCTTTCTATGTTTATTCTGAAGAGAAGGATTTAAAAGGGAAAGGTGTGAAGGTAGGTAGAGACTGAAGGCAAGCGAGATGGTTAGATACTGGTAGATAAGT
>NW_020868896.1:219962-249962 GCF_003789085.1 Penaeus vannamei
TCCTTCATCATCAAACCTCTCCAATTCATAAAATCTAATATCCCCCCTTTCCTACCCTTCCTATACCCCCCCCCCCGGCTCCCTAGCACTTAGGGGTAAAGTGGTCTTATCACTCCCGGTCATCACCCTCACCACCATCACCATCATCAAAATCTTCATCACCATCATCGTCATCACTTATTGGTCGGTTGAAGGGAGGAACTGGAGAAAAAGGATGAAGAGAGAGAGAGATAACGGAGGAAGAATGGAGATAATTAGGGAGAATGGTGGTGGTGATGATGAGATGAGGAAAAACGGGAGTGTAAAGAAAATAATAAATATAGGAAGAGACGCACACGAAAAGTAGATAAAATCTATTTGATTCTGGGAATAGGAGGAACGACAATAAGCAGAAGAAATAAGAAAGGGAAACATAAGTGCCAATAAGCGCTAAAAAAGTGAAATTGATAAACCAAATCCTTAAAACTGAAGACGAGAAGAACAAGATGATTGCAAAGATATAATAATAACAACAATGATGATAATACCAGTAGTGACAACCAATAATAACCAAAAAGGCCAAGTAGAAAAAAAAAAAAAAAAAAAAAAAAAAAAAAAATGCTAATTAATATCAATAATGCTAATGACAATAACAATAATAACAATACCAAGAGTACAGATAATCATACCCACAACTACTATCATTGCCATGGCACCATAATCACTCGAACGGAGACAACACTCACCACAATTATACAAACAAACCTTAAAAAGAAGAACAAAAAGAAGAAAAAAGCGAAAATCACACAAAAGAGAAAAAAATGCAAAAATCAGGAAAGCAAGAAGGCAAAATGAGAAAAAATTCAAACGAAACCAAAAGATAAAAATACTAATATAAAGAAACGGAAAAATAATAACGTAAAAAATATAATAATAATGATGAAAAAGAGAAAAGTGACAAAAAGGAGTACAAAAAATAATAATGAAACAAGAAATATCATAAAAAAGTAAAAAATATCAACAAATAATAATAAAAATGCTAGTAATAATAAATAGATAAATAAATAAACTAAACACGCCTTATAGTAGCCCGCCCGGCCTGATCTCGCCGAGCCTGTCCGAACAAACTCATCAGCATAATCTTGGCGTAATCTCACCTGCTTATCTTCGAGATGGGTGATGCTGTAGCACAGGGGATAAAAATAGATTCTTGTAATAGATACTGGAAGAGGAGGAGATGGAGGAGATGAATAAAGAGGAATAGGAAGTGAACATGAGGAGGAGGAGGAGGAGGAGGAAGAGGAGATAAAAAGGAGGATCATAAGGAGATAAAGAGAAGAAGGAGGAGGAGGAAGATGAGATAAAAAGGAGGAGAAAAAGAGAGAGAGAGGGGAGGAAAAAAAGAGAGGAAGAGAGGAGACAAGTAGAAAATGAGGAAGGGAAAAACGAAGAACAAATTGAGTAAGAACAGAAAGTCAAGAGGAAGATAAGAGGAAGAGATTAAATAAAGAAGAAAAAATGAAGTATGTTGAAGACAGAAGCAAACAGAGGAAAAAATGAAGAAAAAGAAGAGAGATAGGAGGATCAGTGTTGGATAAGAGGAGATAAAACGAGAAAGGTGAAAGGAAGAAAAGGAGGAAAAGAGAGAGAGAGAGAGAGAGAGAGAGAGAGAGAGAGAGAGAGAGAGAGAGAGAGAGAGAGAGAGAGAGAGAGGAGAGAGAGAGAGAGAGAGAGAGGGGGGGGGGGAGACAGATAAAAAAAAAAGTAAAATAATAATAAAAAAGAAAATAGTAAAAAAAATATAAAAAAGGAAAAAAAGGAAAATTATGTACATATTGCCATTGAAAAAGAGGGAAAAATTAAAGGTGAAAAAGTCGCGGAAAAGCGGGGCAAAGCAGCGGTTACGGGGAAGGGGGAGGGGGAGGGGGGAGTAGGGGTAGATGGGAGAGGGGAGGGGGGTTGGTGGTTAAGGAGGGCGGGAGGTCGTGCACGGGGGAAGAGGTGGGTTGGGGAGGGGGGGGGGTCGTCGCTACAGTTCCTGGGGCATTTCAACCCATTTGGCACCATCGCCGGAGGGGGTGTTACTCGCTCTCGTTCTCTCTCTCTCTCCTTCCTGCTACTCTCGCGCTCTCTCTTTCTCTTTATTGTCTCTCTCTCTCTCTCCCTTCCCATCCTTTCCCTCCCTCTCCATCCTTCCGTCTTCCCTTCTTCCTTTCCGTCCCTCCTTTTCTCTCCCACCAACCCACCCTCCCCTCTCTCCCTCCTTCCTTCTTCCCTCCCTTTCCTTTCCCAGCCCTCCCCTTCTCCACCTTCCTTCCTTCCTTCCTCCCTCCCATCCCCCCTCCCCCTCCCCTCTCCCTCCATCCCCCTCCCCCTCCCCTCTCACCCCCTCCCCTCCCTACCCCCCCCCCATCGCCCCGACGTACCCAGCGAGAACAATGTTAATAACGGCCGAACCACAACAATGCGACCAACTTTTCGACGCCGATGGAGCGAGGTAAACAATTGCTTATTTTACGCATTTCCTTTTTTTTTTGCTCTTTTGATTGACTGTCTTTTGTCTTTAGCTTTTTCAGTATGCTATTTCCGGTACCTTGATGGGTATGTAGGTTTGAGTATATGTATATATTTGTATATATATGTATATGTATACACACACATATTTATGTATATACAAATAAATATATTTATGTATATACAAATAAATAAAATAAATAAATAAATTAAATAATATATATATATATATATACTCACATACATAGAAACATACATACACACACACGCGCGCGCGCGCGCACAACACAGACATATATATATATATATATATATAATATATATATATATATATATATTATTATATATATATACACATACACATCACATACATATATTTACGTATCTATCTATCTATCTATCTATGTACATATATATTCATATATGTTCATACAAAATATACATATAAACAAACGAAACCAGCAATTGAAAATAACACATCAGGCAACCCCAAACACGCCCACGCCCACAAGTCGCGCCCCCAGCCCGCGAGGGGGACCCAAGCACGCGCGCCCAATCGAAGCCCATCACCAAAATGCCCCAAATGTCAACCACCTGACCGTAGGGCTGCGGGGGGGGGGGTGAGGTTGAAGGGGGTTAGAGGGAGAGGGGAGGGAGGGAGAGAGAGGGGTGTAAGAGGGAGGGGAGAGCAGAGAAGGAGAGTGAGAGAGGGAGAGTAGTAGTAGTAGTAGTAGTAGTAGGTAAGAGTAGTAGGTAGCGTAGTAGGTTAGGGAGGAGAGGAGAGGAGGGAGGAGGGAGGAGGGAGAAGGAGAGGAGCAAAAGAGTGGGAGAAGGAGCGAGTGGTGGAGAGGAGGGTTAAGGAGGAGGAGATAGAGAGAGGATAAGGAGAAAGGAGAATGGTAAAGGAAAAGAGGAGAGTGAAGAGTGGAGGAAGGGAGGATAGAGAGGCGGTGGGAGAGACAGCAGGAGGGAGAGTGGGAGGAGAGAGAGAGTTGGAAGGGAGGAGGGAGAGGAGGCTTAGAGATCCGGGGAGAAGATAGGAGAATAAGAGAAAAAATAGGAGGGGAAGGTGAAGGAGGAAGGGGCGAGGAAGACGTTAGTGGAAGAGGAGAAGGAGAGGAGAGGGTGAGGGGAGCAAGAGGGACGAGGAAGAAGAGAGAGGGAAGGGGAGGGAAAGAAGAGAGGGGAAGGGGAGGAGAAGAGGAGAGGGGGAAGAAGAGGGTGGAAGAAGGACGGTTAGTGGAAGAGGAGAGGGGAGAGGGAGAGGGAGGGGAGAGAGAGGGAGAGGGAGAGGAAGGGAGGGGAATGGGAGGGAAAGAAGAGAGGGGAAGGGGAGAGGAGAAGAGGAGAGGGGAAGAAGAGGGGTGAAGAAGACGGTTAGTGGAAGAGGGAGAGGGAGAGGGAGAGGGAGAGGGCGAAAGGGAGGGAGAGGGAATGGGATAGAGATAGGGAAGTGAAGGGGAGGGGGAGGTGAAGGTGGAGGGGGAGGGAGGGGGGAAGTTATTCTTGGTGGATTCCAGAAGACATGAGACGAATTTTATCGTTTATTACTCATACCTTCATGTCCGAACCCCGCCGCCGGTTCGGTCGCTGGCGTAAGAGAGAAGGAAAAGAAAAAGAAGAGGAAGAAAAAGGAGAATATGATGATGATGAAGAGGAGGAAGAACGAAATATGATGATGATGATGCAGAGGAGGAGGAAATGGATATGATGATGATGGTCATGAAGAAGAGGAGGAAGGAGAGGAAGATGATGATGGTGAAGAAGAGGAGGAGAGGGAGGGGGAAGAAAAGAAGAAAAGAAAAATTATGAAAAAGAAAAGGAGGAAGGAGAAATGAAATAATGATAAAGAAGGGAAAAAAGTAAATGTAGGAAAGAGGAAAAAGAAGGTGAAGAAGAGGAAGAGGAAGTCAGCGAAGATGATGAAGAGGATGGAAAAGAAGCAGAAGATAAAGAAATAGAGGAAAAAATAGAAAAAAGAATGACATGATAAAGAAGCAGATGAAGGAGAGAAAGAATCAGCAGATGAAGAGAAAGAGGAGGAGGAGAAGGAGCAACAGCAGCAGGAAGAGGAAGAAGAATAGAAGAGAAAAAAATTGAAAGAAAAAAGTTGACAAACAGGAGAGGAAAAAAATGGCTGGAAGATACTACTCTTCGTATTGAGAATATTAATGAGTATAATGATAACAATAACCATAATAATAAAGAATATAATAATCGTTATAACAAGAAAATATAATAATAATAACAACAGCAATAATCAAATTGATACTAATAACAACAATAAGTAAAATAAAAATAATAAAAATGTCGAAGATAATAAAAACAACCATATACATACATAGTACATGTATACGTATTTGCATATATGCATACATACACACGAATACATTTACATAGGCCTATATACACCTTTCGAAATATCCCTGTAAAAAAAATAATAATGAACCAAAAGACACAAAAAAAGAAAGAAAGTAAGAAAGAAAAACAAAACCAGCAAACGACGCGAAGCCCAGACAAAACCACCTGCGGGAAGGGGGGAGGGGTAGGGGGGTAGGGGGGAGGCGAGACAGCCCCAGAATCGAAAGGGTTATTTCACCGTCCCTTCGATAGGCCCGCGGTGTTCGCCCGGGGATGGGTCTGGGTCTCCTAAAAGCCTACAACCATAAGGCATCTTTTGGCCATCATTACCAATAATGACGTCGTTATAATTAACATAATCGATGTTCAGTAATTACAAAGACCTCTATACAGCGGTTACCTTTTATACCAGACCGACTCTCTCTTGTTTATCGCTGGTATGACCATTAGGAGGTATAACACTATGAGGCACTGGAGCTGGTTGTACGCAGAGACTGGGCCCAGATAGATAGATCGATAGATAGATAGATAGATAGGTAGAGAGAAATGTAGGTGGATTGGTAGGTAGAGAGAAATGTAGATAGGTTAGGGTAGAGAGAAATGTAGATGGGTAGATAGAGAGAAATATAGATAAGTCGATAGATAGATGTATAGATAGACAGGCAAAGAGATATACGTTAGATAAGAAAGGAGACCTATAAATAGAGGGGGAGGGAGGAGAGAGAGAGGGAGAGAGAGGAGAGAGAGAGAGAGAGAGAGGAGAGAGAGGAGAGAGAGAGAGAGAAAGAGAGAGGAGAAGAGAGAGAGAGAGAGAGAGAGAGAGGAGAGAGAAGAGGAGAGAGAGAGAGAGAAGAGAGGAGAGAGAGGAGAGAGAGAGAGAGAGAGAGAGAGAGAGAGAGAAGAGAGAGAAGGAAGAGAGAGAAAGAGAGAGAGAGAGAGAGAGAGAGAGAGAGAGAGAGAGAGAGAGAGAGAGAGAGAGAGAGAGAGAGAGAGAGAGAGAGAGAGAGAGAGAGAGAGAGAGGAGAGAGAGAGAGAGAGAGAGAGAGAGAGAGAGAGGAGAGAGAGAGAGAGAGAGAGAGAGGAGAGAGAGAGAAGAGAGAGAGAGAGAGAGAGAGAGAAGAGAGAGGAGAGAGAAGAGAGAAGAGAGAAGAGACAGGCAGAGAGAGACAGACAGACAAGATGACCAGTGAGAGACCACAGTTCCCAGCCACACAAGAGCTTGTTGGCATCTTGTGACCTGGTGACCGCTCCCAGTACAACGAAACAGCTACCGGGTACTGAAAATTGTTATCTCTCTCTCTCTACACCTATTTCGTCTTTGTTTATTACTTCCTGTCTTATGAAGATTTATATAACTGTTTTTTCTCCTTTATTTTTTATCGCACGTACATCATGCATTCTCATTCTAGTTTAGCTTTTGTTTTTTGTTTTTGTTTTCCTTTAGTTCTTTTCCCTCAAGAACATAAATATCTACTTCTCTCCCTATTTGTATTTGTGTATTGTTCTCCCTCTCTCTGTCTGTATTTCTATTCCAGTCTCTGTCTCTGTCTGTCTGTCTGTCTCTCTCCCTCTCTCTCACCAAGTATCTATTCTTCTAGCATCCCCAAATCTCTTTCTTTCTCCCCCTTTCATCGGTCTCTATCCATCTATCGTCTGCCTTCCTTTCTCCCAATCTTCCCCTCTTTATCAGTCTAACTCCTTCTCTAATTCCCCCTTCCCTATCTATCTACCTTATCTTCCTTCACCCGGCCTCCTTCCCTCACTCTCATCTTTCCCTACTTTAATTATCTATCTTCGTCGTCCCTCTATTCCCTCCCCATTCTCTTTCTCTCTCTCTCTCACCTTGTTTCACTATCTCTCTTCTTTTGCTCTCTCACTCTTTTGTCTTTCCCTCTCCCTCCCTTTCTCTCTCTCTACTTCCCTCTCCCTCCCTTTCTTTCTTCCTCCTTCCCGCTCCCTCTATTCTCTCTCCCTCCTCCCTCCCTCCTCTCTTTCTCTCATATTCCTCCCTCCGCCCTATCCACCTAGCCATCTCCACCCACCCTCCCTCCCCGCCTCCCTTCCCTCCCTCCCCACTAAGAATGAACCAGGGTGTGTCAGCCAGATCAGGAGGCACCTTAAGCTTCGGCTGACAACCTGTTCGAAGGCCCCGGGCTCTTGTCGGCTGACGGGGGACCCCTTTCAGTTACTCCTGACCTCTTCGACGGCGCTACCACTGGTATGTAAAGCGGTGTGCCACGAGAGAGCACTGTGTGGAGGGAGGGGGGGGGGGAGAAGGAGGAGGGAGAGAAGGAGAGGGAGAGAGGGTAGGGAGGTGGAGAAGGGGGAGGGAGAGAGAAGGAGGAGAGAGAGAGAGAGGTAAGGGAGGTGGTGAGAAGGAGGAGGGGAGAGAGAGAAGAGAAGGTAAGGGAAGGTGAGAGGAGGGAGGAGGGAGAGAGGAGGGAGATAGGAGAAGAGAGTAGGAGAAGGAAGGGGGAGAGAAAAGGAGAGAAGAAGGAGGGAGAGAGAGAGAAGGTAGGGGTGATGGGGAGAAGGAGGGAGAAGGGGAGGGGGAGGGAGGTAGTTTGGTGTGTGGGAAGGGGGGAGGATTTGTGTGGGGAGAAGGAGGGGGGGGGGAAAGGGGAAGGTGTCGGGATGTGTGTGGAGGAGAGTGTGTGTGGTGTGTTTATGGGTGGCGGGATGAGATGAGCAGATGTTTAAGAATGTAGCATCCTTGTTATTACCAGGAAGGAAATACAAGTGGGACCAGACTACCAATACCTATCACAACACCACAAATACAACTCTCTGATTTCATTAAAAAAAAACAATTATATTACCAACAACACCATAGCTAACACGAACAAAAGAATAAAAAAAATAAAAATCTCATTAACGATGACGAACGCAAAGCGAAATATAAACAAAACAATAACGAAAGCAATTAAATGTTAAATATAAATAATTCTATTTGACAAGTATCGTCAATTAAAGGAACAAGCTTGAAATTCACTAAACCATAATAATTCACTCACAAACGCAAAATCTCTTACACGTAAATACACAACAGTGAAGAGTGAATGGAAAAATCATGGAAGTTAATGAATGAGTCAGTATATTGTGTCTGTCATTTGTTTTTTTCCTTCTTTTTTCATTTCCGTTGATTATTCTTGATATTATGTAACTCGTTTTTTTTCTCTGCTTTCTGTGGGATGCTGAGTTTGCCATACAAGGTAAGATCCATTATTAAAAACAAATGAAGATTACGGACTTGCCTCTGTTTTTGAATCTCGACTTCGATATTGTGAATTTAAGTCTTTGATCAATATGTAAGTCAGAATAAATGAATAAACAGATTCATTTGAGAAAAATAAGGAAAGAGATTTCAACAGCACAAGAGTTTGATAGGGAAGCGAGAAGGGCATGGCCGCCGGGGAGGGGGAGGGGTGGCAGGAGGGTGTGGAAGACCCAGCCATGACTACCGCATTGCTGACCGTGCACCGGGCAGGGCAGGGCAGGGCGGGGGCAGGGGTGGGGGCAGGGTGGGGGGAGGGAGGAGCGGAGGGTGGAAGAGATGAAACCTCCAGCCTCCCACTCTTCTCCCTTCTCCCTTCCCATCCCCCTACACCTGCCACCTGCCCTCCCCCTTCCCCCCCCCCCCTGCCACCGCTAGCAACCACGAGACGCTGGAATCAACCTCTTCGAGACAGACAGACTACTTGCAAGGCGGTCTGGGGCTAAAATGTATTCACTTTTTTCAGTATATCTTCTTTCTTCTATTTGAGAATTGGTTTGTCACGTTCAGATTGTTTTTCTTTCTTTCTTTTTGCATAGTTGCTGAGGCGTTCCTGCGAATTGCAAAGCCATTGTCATTTGGCGCGCCATCGAAGAAATGTGACGTCATACTTACTTTTTTTTCGCGCCCTCTCAATTTTTTGCAGAAACGTTTCCCCCTTTTTAAACGGCTCTTCTTTACACTGATAAACTCTCGTGACACAATCTTCTACGATATAAAATCTACAAAAGAACAATAAGAACAGCCAGTTGAACACCAATAACAGAGCTAATTACGCCAAAACCGCCACAGCCGCTGGGCAGCTGAAGCCGTTCCCGCCATCGCAGGTGCGGGAAATGGCGGGAGTTTTTAGCCGGTGTTTGGCGGGATGGAGAGGAGAGGGAGGGGGGGGGGAGGGAGAAGAGGAAGGGGAGAGGGGAGAGGGAGAAGAGAAAAAGGGGGATGGAGAGGGAGAAGGGAAGAGGAAGAGAGAATGAGGAAAGGGGAAGGGGATGACGGAGAGGGAGGGAAGAGGAAGGGGAAAAGGGATGGAAGGGGAGGGGGAAGGGGGGAAATGGAGGAGGAGAGAGGAGGGGGAAGGATGGTAGAGGGGGAGTAGGAAAGAGGAAGAGAGAGAAGAGGAAGGGTGAAGAAAGGAAGATAAAGGGGGAGGAAAGAGGATGGGAGAGGAGGGAAAAGGAAGAAGAGGGAAGAAGGGGAAGGGAAGCGCGATGAAGGGAAGGGATGGAAAGGCAGAGGAGAGGAAGAAGGGGAAAGGAGGAAGGAGAGAAAGGAGAGAAGATTATAAGGAAAATTATGGCAAAGAGATGAAGGAAGACTAGGAATGAAAGAGAAAGACGATAACAAGACAAGAAGAGGAAAATGAAGTGAAGGAAAAAGAATAGAGGAAGAAAAAAAAAGGCGGAAGAAAAATAAAATGAAGGAAATTTGAGAGAGAACGAAAAGGATACGAAAAGACAGGAACAGAGAAAGAAATTTGAATGTGAAGTGAAGTGGAAAAGAAACGGAACATGAAAACAAAAAGAAGAAGGAACGTAAAGGGCGTTGAGAGGGCGGAGGAGGTGAAGGAGAAGGAGGAGAGGAGGAGGAGGGAGGAATCCAGCCGCTGGAGCCCAAAGTATGCGCGACTCTTGAGGTTAGAAAAAAGCCAAAAAAGAAGACCTGATCCTGAGACAAATTGGCCGCTACTTGAAGACGACTGGACGTCTTCCTCTCTTCCATCTCGCTTCTCGGGCGCCTCCTGCGCTCAGGAAGGCGCGGAGCCCCGTCCGGAGGAGTAACGGGAAGGAGGAGGAGGAGGAGGAGGAGGAGGAGGAGAAGGAGAGGGGGAATGGCGAGAGGATGATGATGATGATGCTGAGGCGAGGGAGGAAGTGCCCTCCGTAGGGGAGGGATAATATGTGGGTCAGCGGCGGCGGCGGCGGCGGCGCGGACCCGAGGCGCCGCGCCACGTGTCCGCCGCCGAGGCCGAGGGAGCCGACTTACCTCTCCTCGCCGCTGGGCGACTTGGCGAGCTTGATGGCGAAGATGAACTGCGCGGCGCAGATGAGGAGGCAGCTGAGGTCGAGGGAGAGCGTGAGGGCGGCGAGCGCCAGCGTGACCTCCTGCACGCTGTCGGCGTCGTGCGGCAGCGGCGTGAGCTCCACCAGGAAGGTGAGCGCCAGCAGCGCCAGCAGGAGCGAGGTGAGGCACAGCAGGCCGAGCGAGGTGAGCGCGCCGCGGGAGCCCGTGGAGCGCGTGAGCGTGATGAAGCGCGGGATGAGCCCCGCCGAGCGCTTGCTGGCGAGGGTGGCCTTGGACAGGTCCGCGGGCGGGATGGGCGACAGGTGCGAGATGTGCGACAGGTCGGTGAGGTGCGAGTGGTCGCGCGACTGGTCGAGGCCCGTGGTGCGCGTGACGGTGGTGGTGCCGGGGCTGACGGAGCCCGAGTTGCCGCCCACCGAGTGCTTCGACGACGACAGGGAGCTCATGTTGAGCGCCGGGGGATGGCGCCCGCCCGCCACGCCGTTCACCTTCACACTGAGCGCGCCCGGCGAGCCCGCGTGCGGCGGCTGCGGCCCGTGGTGGTGGTGGTGCACGCCCGGCAAGGTGCCGCTGCCCGCCCCCGGCGCGGCCCCGCCCCCGTGGGAGCGCCGCCCCTCCAGAGTGTCGGTGCCATGGGAGGTGCCCCTCGGCGGGGCGGCCGCGGGTGCCGGTCTTCCTGCCACAGTGAGCATGTGTTTGAGCATAGAGCCGTCCCGGGGGCCAGGGGGCATTAGAAACGCAGGCGTGGGCGTGGGCACTGCTTCACCATACCGTGGGCGCCGCCCTCGCCTGGGTCGGCGGGGTGGCAGTTTGATGGGCGGGGCGTCAGGCTAGCGATGGGCGGAGCCTCATCCCGGTGACCGCCTCTGCCGCGCGACGATCACCTGCGGAAGAGAGCGAGAGTCAGCGGCGATCACGTGATATCAGGGGCTTCGAGACCTTCCGGGGCTTCGGGGGGGGGGGGGGGGAGAAAATATAACAGATGCATAACAATTAGTACAGAGATAGGGAACACTACTCGTAAGTAAAGGTGATGCTAGTAACAATGCACGTGCTAGGACTAATAATGGAACAATAATAAAGTACATGGTCCTAATCACATACAATGATAAAGCCTATGAAGACCTACGAGAAGGAATACAAGTGCAAAGTACCAGTATACTTTCGATTAATAAACATTACATCACCTTCACCACACACACACACACACACACACAACACCACATACACACGCCAATACGCTCATATCCACACACACACACACACACACACACACACACACACACACACACACACGCACATACAGGTTTTTTGCGTGTAGCTGTGGAATTTCCGTTCGCTCTAGAGACCAATACCCGCACACCCAGTAAATTCTGCCTGTGTATGTAAGAAAATATGTATATCTGTGTGTACATGTACGAGAATGTGTATGTGTAAGTGTACGAGAATGTGTGTGTAAGGGTATGGGAACGTGTGTGTAAGTTTACGAGACTGTGTATGCGTACCAGACCATATATGTGTTTACATGTACGGAAATGCGCGTGTGTGTGCGTGTGTATGCGTATGTACATGTATGTATAACTGTTTATACGCATGTGTACGGGTATGTATGTGTAAATGAATGTTAATGTGTACATAAGATAAACTCCCAAACTCTATTCAAATATTTTACATAAAACAAAAACAAAAACAAAGAAATAAACAGAGAAGAACAAAAACCAGTACCCGGCTCTCACATAGACTCCGCCTCCCATTCATTAGCTCCGCCCCCTTTTCGCTCTGCCCCTACCCTCCCCCCGACCTGGAACGAGAGAAAAGTTGGCATTCGTGGGAAATATGCAAATGAGACTAATAGGCTCTCATGCGCCCGGGATTCTCTTCCTTTCCGGAAGTTATTTACGATTTCTCTTCGCCCTTCGTGAAAGGCATATTGTTCTCTCCAGGAATCGTAAAACATCTCTACGTTTATTTGTTTGTGTTGATTTCGAGGTTAGCCTTTGTTTTGGCTATTTTTATGTGCGTTTTGTTGATGGAAAACATTTTTTTCGTTATTTCATTGTTAAATGGGATGCAATATGAATCAAAGTATTTACTTAGACCCTTTTCTACATTGTCGTCATGATACAATTAGGGTTAATGCAAAGATAATTAAGAGATACACATTCAAATATAAAACCATCTCCCCTTTGTCGAAAAAATCCACTAAACTAATCAAAACCAATAACCAAATGACTGACCCAGATATATCCCCCCAAAAAATCCCCTTCGCCTTAAAAAAATGTAATAGTCTGTCACGAAAAAAAAAAAGAAAACGAGAAAGAAAACGGATAATTACTTAATGGCGCATCGAAGTCACCGCCGATTTTTCGTCCTCGGGAGTGAGCTGGTACTATTACCATTAATGGCATTTGAGGGCTGTTATTACAAATATTCTCCCGGGGTAGAGGAGAGAGGGAGAGAAAGGGAGATGGCGTAATGACTCGCACGCTAATGGCGCCGCCCCAGTTGTTTTGAGAGCTCCGTTTAGTCGTAAATGAATGCTCTCGAGAGATTGATAAGCGGTTTAGGTTAAATGATGAAAAAGTTCTGAAGTCATCGATGCTTTGGGATCTAATACATGAAGGTCATCAGAATAACGGGTGATAATGGTAAGGTATGTGTTGCCTGGGATGGAGGCAGACAGATAGATAGATGTGGTGTTTAAAATGCTACTTTCCATAGGTGTGAGAGACAATATTGATAGACGGATAGGCAGATAGATCGAGAGAGAGATGGGAAGGGAGGGAGAATGTGTGCATGTGTGTGCGAGAGAGAGAGAGAGAGAGAGAAGAGAGAAAGTGTGTGAGTGTGCGTGAGTGTGAGTGTGTGTGAGTGTGTGTGTGTGTGTGTGTGTGTGTGTGTGTGTGTGTGTGTGTGTGTGTGTTGTGTGTGTGTGTGTGTGTGTGTGTGAGAGAGAGAGAGAGAGAGAGAGAGAGAGAGAGAGAGAGAGAGAGAGAGAGAGAGAGAGAGAGAGAGAGAGAGAGAGAGAGAGAGAGAGAGAGCAAAGCAAACCTATCTATCTCCACTCCCCACCCCATCCCTCTCTATCTCCTACCCCCTTTCTACCCCTCTCTCTCCCCCATCTCCCCTCCTCTCTATCCTCCACCCCCACTCCCTCCCCACCCTCTCTCTACCCCACCCTTCCTACTAATACTCTACTCCTCATCATATGTTATTAATGACAGTTTGGGCTGTCCAGAACAACCATTACACGTACCTCTTGTGTCCCCCCCCCCCCCCCTCCGACCCAATTTAATATTCATGAGGGATGGTAATGTCGGTAGCCACATGTGTGATCTCTCTCGTTTTTCTTATTATTTTTGTACATTTTTTTCCTTTGATGATCTCTCTCTTAACTGTAATTGTAGGTCTGTGTCTCTTCTCTGTTTCTCCTTGTTTTTATCTGTCTGTCTGTCTGTCTCTCTCTCTTCCCCTCTGTCTGTCTGACTCTCTCTCTCTCTCTCTTTCCTCTGTCTTTCTTTCCTCTGTCTGTCTGACTCTGTCTCTTTCCTCTGTCTCTTTCTTTCCCTCTGTCTGATTCTCTCTCTCTCTCTCCTCCTCTGCGAATGCGTTATATTAGATTTCTTAATAAGCAATAAATAAACGAAACAAGAAGGAAATGGCGATTATAATTTTGATATCAAATTATCATAAAAAATAATAATATAGGAATTATGAAAATGCGCCGGAGTTTATAACAGATTTCCGGATTGTAAATTGCCTTGATAGATGCGTGAGAAAGATTTTTTTTTGTCTCTGTCTCTACCACTCCCTCTCCCTCTCTCCTCTTTCTGTCTCTTCAGATTTCCATTGCTCTCTCTTTCTCTTCCTCTCTCTCTCTCCTCTCCCTTTCCCTTCCTCTCCTCCCTCCTCCTTTCTTCTTCCTCCCCCCTCCCTCCTTTCTTCCTTCCCTCCTCCTTCCCTCCATCATCCCCTCTACCCTCCTTCTCGCCCCCCTCTCTCTCCCTCCTAACCCCTTATCCCCCTCTCTCCCCTCCTAACCCCCTCCCCTCCTCCCACCTCCCTCCCCCTCTCGCCCAGCACCTGCCGATCAGTTCCCACGCTGTGTCTCGCGGGTCGACACCTGCATGATGGCGGATCGCACAGGAAAGGGAGTTCGGTGGGAGAAAGAAGATTGCAAGAGGAGAACTGATGCTAAAGAGGAGGAGATAAGAGTGAAAGGTGGAGGGGGTGGGGAAGGAGGAGAGAGGAAGGGGGGGTGATTGGTAATTGAGGGGGTGGGGGAAGAGGGAGGAAGATTGGAAGAGAGGGACTGGGGATGAAGAGGTGAAGGAAGGGGAGGAGAGAGAGAGAGGAGAGAGAGAGAGAGAGAGAGAGAGAGAGAGAGAGAGAGAGAGAGAGAGAGAGAGAGAGAGAGAGAGAGAGAGAGAGAGGGAGAGAGAGGAATTAGATAGATAGATAGAAATAGAAGGATAGAGAGATAGAGAGAGGGGGAGGGGAAGTGAATGCAAAGAAGAAAGACAGACATAAATAGATGAAGAGATATATATGGAGATTATTAGATAGATACATATACAGACACACAGATAAACTTCTAGAGAATAAATGGCATACATATGTATAGGCAGATAGATTACATACATAGGGGGATAGCTAGATATAGATAGCTACATAGAAAAATGGATAGACAGACAGACAAACCGATAGACAGATATAAACAGACAGATATCTACACACACACACATGTGTATGTGTGTGTGTGTATGTGTGGTATTGTGTGAGTGAGTGTGTGTTTATGTTCGTATGTGAGTGAGTGTGTGTGTCTGTGTAGTATAGAGAGAGAGAGAGAGAGAGAGAGAGAGAGAGAGAGAGAGAGAGAGAGAGAGAGAGAGAGAGAGAGAGAGAGGAGAGAGAAAAGAGAAAAAAGAAATAGAAGATAACAGACAGAGGAGAGAGAGAGAGAGAGAGAGAGAGAGAGAGAGAGAGAGAGAGAGAGAGAGAGAGAGAGAGAGAGAGAGAGAAGAGAGAGAGAGAGAAGAAAATAGAAGATAACAGACAATAATAATAATAAAAAAATAGACAAAAAGACTCACAAATTCAATCCGATCGCTTTTGAACCCACTTTATAAACAGAAAACAAAGGGAAAAAAGGCGCAGCGGAATGCGCACCGTCCCCGAGCACTTGCGAGGGCGCCCAGACAGTTCCGGCGAAGGTGTACCCACAAAAACCGCGAGGGAGGGAAGACAGCGCCTCACAAGTCAGGTATGCGTGTAGAGGGCGGGGCGATGGCGAGAGGGGGGTGGGGTGGGAGAGAGGGGAGAGGGGGGAGGGAGATGATTGCCTCAACCTACTCCACCATCCTCCTTCCCTCCTCTCTCTCTCTGCGCTCCCTCCTCTCCCTCTCCCTCTCTCTCTCTTCTCTCTCTCCTCCTCTTTCTCCCTCTCCCCTCCTCTCATCTCCTCTCCTCACTCTCATCTTTTCTCTCTCTCTCCTCCTCTCATCTCCCACTCCCTCCTTCCCCCTCCCCCCTCTTCCACCCCCCTGACCAGCATCCGCAATTCTGTTCTCTCGGGGTTACTAAGACCCCTGGAATGCCCCCTTGAGTGATGAGTTTCCCGGCGTATTCTAAGAAACGTCTAGAGCGGTACTTTACTAAGAATCGGGGTATGTGAGGATGACGCCCACTTCGCTGGTTGATGGTATAGGCCTATCTGAATTGTTCGGGCTTATCTGTGTCTTTTTCCAAACCTGTCTATATCTTTTTCTCCAGGCATACCTGTCTTTTTCAGGCTTATCTATATCTTTTTTTCAAGGTCTGACTATATCTTTTTCAAGTCTATCTGTATTTCTTTTCAGACTATCTTTTTTAGGCTTATCTCTATCTTTTTCAGGCCTATCTCTATCTTTTTCCATGCCTATTTATGTCTTTTTCAGGCCTATTTCATTTTTTTGTCTATCTATATCTTTTTCAGGCCTATATATATCTGTCAGGCCTATCTGTATCGTTTTCAGGCTCGTCTATATTTTTTCAAGCCTATCTATATCTTTTTCAGACATAAAAAAATCAGGCCGATATATTTTTTTCAGACTTTATCTTTCCTCAAGCCTATCTATACCTCTTCCAGTCTATTCATCATCGATATCAAGAACCAGAATTATATAACAATAATAATAATAATAATAATAATAATAATAATAATGATAATAATAATAAGATAAAAAAAAGATAAAATAAGAATCAAATGACTACTTCTTTTCCTTCTTTCCTTCCCTAGTTGTAGTTTCAAATACCTCGAATCTTTTGCGAAGACTGCCTTGACCTTTGGGGGTTCACGGCGACTACTGATGAATATCCTATGAATGGAGATGAATTATCTATGCTGACTTCATCTTCACTGACTTCATCCTGACCATCAATGACATGGACACTGTAAGACACTTTTATTTTGATTATTATTATTTATTTTCTATTATTATTTTATTATTATTATTATTATTTTTTTTGCACAGGCAATTTATTTTTTTCATATTAAATAAGAATTAGCTTGTAAAAGTATCAGTCTGATTTGCTGACATCAATGAAGTCTTGGGTACTGATTAGATGTAGAGGGAGAGGTAGAGGAAAATAGATAGATGGGTGGATAGATAGGTAGATGGAAAGATAGATAGATGAGAGAGACATAAACAGATTGATAGATAGAGAATACACAGAGTGACAGACAGAGAGAAATAGATAGATGGGTGGATAGATAGGTAGATGGAAAGATAGATAGATGAGACAGACATAAACAGATTAATAGATATATAGGTCTACACAGAGTGGTAGATAAAGAGACATATAAACAGACTGATAGATGAGATAGATAAATAGAAAGATATATGAATGGATGGACAGATAGGTAGGTAGGTAGATAGGTAGGCCTAGGTAGATAGACATAAAGACTAATAGATAAAAAGACAGACAAACGACTTAGAAACATGAATAGAAGATAGAGGGAGAAGGGAATGAGTGAGAGGAGAGAGATGAACCGACAAGCACAGAGCAAGGAAGGACACCTGAGTCATGTGGATTAAAAAGCCTAAAACCAGGATCATCCCGAGATTTTCCTCTCAGACATCCTGGGATACTTTTCCTCCCCTTGTCTGCCCCGTCGTCTGGGCACGCTGCTCTCTCTCTCTCTCTCTCTCTTCTCTCTCTCTCTCTCTCTCTCTCTCTCTTTCTCTCTCTCTCTCTCTCTCTCTCTCTCTCTCTCTCTCTCTCACACACACACACACCACATACACACACACACACACACAATATATATATATATATTATGTGTGTATGTGTATGTGTGTGTGTGTGTGTGTATGTGTGTGTGTGCGTGTGTTTATTATGCATATATAAATATAAATTTAAATAAATGAATATATAAATATACATATATACATATTATCTTTAATCAATCTAACAATCCATTCCTTCATTTGTACAAGCCACCTCTAACCAATCCCTCCTCCATTCCCTTAACCGAATAAACTCAATCACAACAATAATAAAAATAAAAAATTAAAATAATAAAAAAAAACTGACTCTGACCAACATGTTCAAATCCTTTCCGAGTGAATCATCGCTGGCCACCCTCTCGCCGCCTACTGGGTCTCCGGCCAAAGCCAAGCGTCCTTGTGCCCCAGGTGAGAAACACGACAAACATCCAAATGACCTTCGTTACCTGAGGTTCTACCCCCCCCCCGCCCCCCACGTAAGCAGGTGAGGCAAGGGATGGGAGGGGGGGGGGCGTTAGGAGGCATCACCGGATGTTCAACTCACGTGGGTCTTGCTTCACTTAATGGAATGCTTGTCTCTCTCTTTTCCTCTCTATTTTTGCCGTTATTCTTTATACTTTTATCTGTTTTGAAAATGTTTTAATGTTTTTTTTTCATTTTTGTTTGTATCAATGTCTTTTTTTTTCATTCTGTCTTCCTTTCCTCCTCTTTCTCTCTCTCCTCCCTCTTCCATTCTCTCCATCTCACTTCCCCCTCCCCCCATCCCACTCTCCTAAACCCCTCCCCCCAAAAAATAACCCCACCCCCTCCATCATTCCCCGCCAAACGAGAGCTCTGAGCCCTCCCTCCCTCTCGCCGCCTTCCCCTGCGTCTTCAGCCGTGAGAAAGGAGCCCAGATGCGTCAGGGTCTCTCGGGGCAGACATCTTAGAGACGGCGCGTGGAGGCGGACGGATGCTGCTCGCCTTGCCGTCTCGTGGCCGTCTGTGCGCCGTTCGTAAGGTTTTGAGAACGTTAGAGCCATTTGCATACTTCTTTTCGTTCAAACTTGTATATTCGTTTGAGTTCATTTCCTTCTGGTGGGGAGTTGTTCATTTTCGTTTTTTTTTTTTTTTTCTTACATGGAGTTCTAATGTACTGAAGTTTCGAGATCCATCTTATCTCTGTCTTATCTCCTCTTTTACAGTCTCTAGTTTGACCCTTAATGCATCTGTCCCATTCGGAGTCCAGCCATAAACCTCTCTGCACTCCCCCGCGCGGACACTCCCCTCCCACATGTACTCCGCGTGGACCCACTCCCCGGCGTCTCTCACCTTCACCTACACTCCGCAACCGCACCTTCTCGTCCTAGATATCCTACATATATCCTACACACTCCATTTACTCCCGCCGTGCATCCTTGCCCTCGTCTTTGGCAAGTCACCCGTGTCAGAAAGCATATCTATCTTTCTTGATGTGTGATGTGTCACTGTAGGTTACTATACTCTTACATTTCACGGTTCTTTCGTTATTGCCAAGCACCTGTGTCACTGTGTGGTGCAAGTTGATTTTTCTATTCTGATATTAGTGTAGGTTTTTCTATCTGTTTAAAATCTCTCTCTCTCTCTCTCTCTCTCTTCTCTCTCTCTCTCTCTCTCTCACACACACACACACATACACACATATTTCCATTTCACATTTTCATTTCTAATGATTGCATGCTCTTTTTCCTGCACACACACACACACACACACACACACACACACACACACACACATATATATATATATATATATATATATATATATATATATATATATATAAACACACACACACACACACGCACACACACATACACACACACACACACACACACACACACACACATATATATATATATATATATATATATATATATATATATATATATATATATATATATATACAACACACACACATATACTCAATCCACCTTTCTCAATACCTTCTTTCATATTCTCACTCCACTTCTTTTTTCAAACAAGTTCTCGACCATAAAAAATCTTTATAGAAGGTTCTTTACAGCCTTATCATGCGCAAGACATTTCCCTCTCCACGATGACGAAAACCAGGCGCCCCCACCCCCACCCCCCACAGTGCCAATAGCTCTTTCGGGGACTGGCACTCTCTGTGTGGGGCTTGCTTGGCTTATGTTTGCTTTCAGATGCGAAAATGTACATATACAATTTTGGTGTACACATATACATGCATACATCTTTGCATGTGAATGTGAATGTATTTTTTCTCTATATACTTCTCTCTTTCTTCTCTCTCTACTTCTTTCTTCCTCTCTCTACTTCTCTCTTTCTCATCTACTTCTATCTCTCTCTCTCTCTAAATGTCATTCTCTCTATTTGCCTCTACCTCTCTCTCATACATAATATATATATATATATATATATATATATATATATATATATATATATATATATATATGTATATATATATATATTATATATATATATATATGTATATATATGTTATATATATATGTATATATATATATATGTATACATATATATATATATATATGTATATATATATATATATATATATATAATATATTATATATATATGTATATATATGTATATATATATATATATATATATATATATATATATATATATATATATATATATACCTACGATATTTATATATACTCATGCATACATATATGCCTACACACACAGACACAGAAATACACATATAGGCCTAGATACCCCTTCCCCTCAATCCACGCCCCCCCCCCAATACGTACAGTACCAGAACGCTCAGAACACGTACAGTAACTACATGCAAAGTTCCGCACACAAAGCAAGCAAGTCGAAGGCAAGTACAAAATCCGGGTTATGCAAATGGACTCATTAAAAGAGCAATGGCTTGCATATTTTATTCTTTCGCGAAAATATGCAAATGCGAGACCATTCAAACCCTTTTCCCTTCCCCTCCCCCCCCCCTCCCCTTCCGCATGATGCCCGTTATATAAATACTCTCTCTGCGTGTTCGTTATATTTCAGAAAAAGAATCATAAATTCATAAAAAAAATACGTAAATAAGGTATAATTAGAACAAATTTCCTTTTGGTCTCCATTTTTTGTTGGTTTCGCGTTTTCTGGTAATGAAGGAAATGTAATGACAGTTTTTCAAGTACATTATAAATATTCGTATATCGTATATTGTAGTATATAAAGTTTAGTGGTGGTGATAGTAGCAGTAATGATGAATATAATAATGATATTGACAGTTATCACGATGGTGATAAATAATATGAAATAAGCGAAATGATTAGGGCACAAATGATAACAAAAACAAGACAGAACAAACCACGACCTACCACTGAACAAGAACAAGGCCGATGAACAGTGAACACCCCAGCAGCCAGTTCACTCTGGGTACGAACAACCCCAACATCAGCAACGCACGCACGCACACACACACGCCACGCACGCGCCACCCGCGCCCGCACGAACGCACGCACGCACGCAACAAGTGGCCCGTGTGAAAGCTCGCGACTCGTGGGCCTAAAGAACAGGTCAAGGTAGGTGAGTCGACCAGACAGGGGGCGGGGAAGGGGGGGGGGGGTGAGATGACCAAGTTAGGTCAAGCAAATGGGGAATTGGGATGGAAAGGTGAAGGAAAGGAGAAGGAGAGGGATAGGGAAGGGGAGGGGAGGGGTGGTGGATGGAGATGAGAGAAAGAGAGAAGGAGGAGGGAGAGGGTAGGTGGGTGGATGGATGGATGGATGGATAGAGGAGAGAGAAAGAGAGAGAAGAGACAAGAGAAAGAAGAGAAGAAAGAGGAAGTGAAGAGCTCAGTTGATTTTTGCGATTCTGAAGGCAATAATTGCAATAATTATGATAATATCACTACTTTAACAACAGTCTAACCAGCAAAACATTAATTTGACATAAAAGCAATTACGATGATGGATGATTTGATAATGGTTATATTGTGATAATGATAATGATAAGAATTAATTATCATAGCTGTGGTGATAAAAAGGATGATAATGATAACATGCTAATAACAATAAAATACTACTACATAACAATAATGATGATAATAATAATAGTGATGATGATGATGATGATATTAATAATAGCAATAATAATTATTATAAATGAATAATAATTAAAATGATAATAATAACGATGCTAAGAATGATTATAATGATGATAATAAAAACGATGATGATGATGATCATCATCGTCACCATAATATTAACAACTGGACAGAATGTCACCAATACTATTATCAGGGTACTAGCAGTAGTAATAGTAACAATGCAGTGGTAATGGTCTCAGATTTCCATGAGTGAATTTGGGGGTCTTTTCCTTATGATGATTAAAATTGAAACATTAACAATAAACGTCGTTTGTGTGTGTGTGTGTGTGGTGTGGTGTGTGGTGTGTGTGTGTGTGTGTGTGTGGTGTGTGGTGTGTGTGTGTTGTGTGTGTGTGTGTGTGTGTGTGTGTGTGTGTGTGTGTGTGTGTGCGCGTGTGTGTGTGTGTGTATGTGTGTGCGTGCATACGTGTAGGTGCGTATGTTCACGAGTATGTGCCTGCAAGCTCATGTATATACTCATGTACGTGTTTCCTCGCGTGTGCATCTGTGTGCGTCCGAATAAGCAGTCACAGCGAACCCCTTCCCTCGTCCTGACATGCCAGCGCGGGCCGGGAGCTTAACCTACTTCCACAGGTGCGCACGTGTCCCTTCACCCTGTCAGCCCCACGCCCTTGGACACCTGTGCACGCCCCGCCCAGGTAACCGACGAGACCACGCCCATCTCACCCCTCTGGCCACGCCCATGAAGATTGCTTGATTGCTTTGGGATATCAAGAGATGCCGAGGGATAAGTGTCAGTGAAAATATTTATGGTGATGATATTAAGAAAAAAAAAGAAAGAAAAAAAATCTGTCGAAGCTGGCGTCAAGTTCAACGGATCTTGGTGTGGTTTGGCCGCCTCTTCCTCTCGGTTTATTTGTTGTTTGTTTGTTTCTCCTTCTTATTCGTATGTTATTTCGTCTTTTCTTTTTTTTTTATCCTTTTTATTTCTTGACCACGTCCTTCTTCCGATTTTTTTATCCGTTTCACATTCCTTTTCTTCGTTTTACCTCCTTATTCTTTTTTCGTAATATAAAAAAATCCATTTCTTATACAATTCTTCCCGCTCTGCCACATTACCCCCATTCTATCAAATCATTCACCTATCTCCTTATTTATCAAGCTCTGTCTATTTTCCCCCGGCGCCTTTCCCCTTTCATTCAATTTCCTCACCTCTCTCCCATTTCCCTTCTTCGTCCAAGCGGTTCCATCACATCCTATGCTCCAGTGGCCATGCTCTCCGCCACGCCCTCACACCTGCACTTGGTCAGTCTCCTTTCACGGTGCTTTTTGTCTGTCTGTCTGTCTGTCTGTCTCTGTATGGATTTCCTCTCTTTCTGTCTGTCTGGTTGTCTGGTTCGCTAATTCTATTTCTTGGTCTTTATATTTATTTCTCTCTGTTCATCCGTATCCTTTTATCTGTTTTTTGTGGGTCTATCATTTTTGTCTCGGTTTCTCTAATTTCTCGTCTATAGCAAAACAGAATAATAAAATAATAATGTTACATCCATAGCAACCTAAAAGACCAGTTGTACAATACGCAAAAACAAACAAACAAACATTGGGACAACACTACAGCCAATCATAATAAACAATAAATAGCTGAAGAACAAATTAGTCACATACATCCTCATTAAAAGACAGACTGGAAGGCAGACAAACGCACATCCAAAACCTGAAGTGAGCCACATACATGTATAATGTATATGACACAGACGATGACATAAGAGGGTAAAGGTTATTAAACTGACATACAATGATTGCCAGACATGTGGACAGCAGCAGACAGAAAGCAGACAGCCCACGCAACTAGCGAGGTTAGCGTCCTCCGCAGACAGAAGAGCCCAACCCTGCGAATTATGATATTGCCAGAAGACTTGTCACGGCAAAACAGTCTTTAAAATCTGTCGGAGTTTTGCGTATTGATAATATGTCATAGAAGAAAAGGCAGATGGCTAACTAGAACAGAGAGGGAGAAAGGGAGAGGGGAGCGCGACGAATAGAAGCGGCTAGGGAGGTGAAGATGTCTAAGCGACAACACGGACTTAGACAGGACGTGGACATGAGGCTGAGGGGAGGGATGGCTCTGGACACTGGATTCTAACTCGCAAACACCGAGCTAACCTGACAGGGCTGCTAGCTACGGAGAGCGCTCTGAGCACTAACAGCTCCCTAATTCTATCTCCGACACACACGGCCTACATAGGGAAGGGGAGGAGGAAGCGAGGGAAGGAGGCGTGCGAACAGGGGGAGGGAGGGAGGAAGGGAGGACCTCTGACACTGCCTAATCCCAATAGACTCCACACCGACTCTACAGGGCTACGGCCTCTGACTCTTCCCAAGCTCTAACCGCTCACCAACCTGCCTGCAGACGGGCGGAGCAGAGGGAAGCACGCGCAGTCACTGACGAGCACTCAGCAAGTTAACGCACGTAACGTACCACAACCACTACGCTACAGCTTGCTAACTGAGAAGACCGAAAGTGAAAACAGCAAGAAAAGAGAGTAAAGGAGCCAGACAATTGCTAAACCACACACCGAATGCACCTGACAAGAGGGCAGGGATGCGACTAGCCTCATGCAACACGTTTCGGCATCTTCCATACTTTAGCTGCTCGCAATGTCCTATAACTCCAACACCTCACTCCACAGCTGCTAAAACCTGCAAACACTTCCCCTCCGATAAGGGTTCTAACCCACGGAACCGACGTAAAGCCCACCAGCTGCTTCTACCTCCCATTTCTCCTCTCTCTCTCTCTCCTCTCTCTCTCTCCTCTCTCTCTCTCTTCCCTTCACAATCACTTCTCTCTCCCCGTCTAATCAATCACTCCTATCTCATCTCTCTTTCTCTCTCTCGTTCCCCCCCTCCCTCATCACAGGACGCTCCCAGGGGGTGGGTTGCAGCCGCACGGCACGAGGGAGGGCGGGTGAAGCGTGGCGATCCCCTCCGAGACGGGAAATGGGAGGAGAGAGGAGGGGGAGGGAGAAGAAAGGAAGGAGGAGGCAAGAGGGGAGGCGAGAAGCGGGGAAAGGAAGGGAGAAAGGGAGGGCCCCGCCCAAAGTCTAGACACCCAGTCTACTCCACACCCACTGCCCAACAGCTGCCTACTACCTCTGACACTCTCCCAATTCGAGAACTCCACATCGCGCGGAGCGTCCAACAGCTTGCTACACTAATTGGCGCCTCCTGACGAGCTAACAGAATTCTAACTCGACACCACTCACCACAGCTGCTACTCCTTCTGACACTCGCAAATTCTTAAACTCCCGGCAGGGTCCAATTAGGCGGCACGGAGGTGGGTGGGAGGAGAGCAAGCTGGAAAAAAGTAGGGAAAGAGGCGGGTGTACTGAGGAGGAGAGGAGGATCGGCCCAGAACAGGGCGGGAGCGGAGAGAGGGAAGAGGGCCGAAAGACCCATAAAAAAGTGGATGAAAGAGATGGGGAAGGGAGGCATAAGCGGGACACGGAGGATGGAGAAGGGAGAGGGGAAGGGAGCAGAGGGCAGGGGAGGGACTTGGGAAGTGGAGGGATGTCGACGGGAGGGGGAGGGAGAGGGGAGAGACAGAGAGAGAGAAGAGAGAGAGAGAGGGAGAGGAGGAGAGAGAGAGAGAGAGAGAGAGAGAGAGAGAGAGAAGAGAGGAGAGAGAGCAAGGAGTCAAGCGAAGGGTGAGGAAAAGAGAAGATGAAGGGAGGAGGGATTGCATAACAGAAGAAGGGAGGGGGGGAGAAATGGATGGGAGAGGCAAGTGTATCTGCCGACTCAGACTGGCTGATCGCGTGACGTGACTATTACAGATATCCCGTTACATGGCGGCTGCTTAGGACCCTCGCTTCTTCGTTGAAAGAATTCTGCTGGGTACCCATTTATTTCCGGCTTCTTGGAAGGAAGGCGGGGGAGGGGGAGGCTATGGGGGAGGAAGGGGAGGGTTAAAGGGTGAGGAAGAGGAGGCGCTGAGAAAGGGGTAGAGACAAAGCCAGGTGGATTGGATTGGGAGAGGGAGATGGCAAGCAAGAGGGAAAAAAGACGGGTCTGCAGGAAGAACACGCGGAGAAAAATGGGGGAAGAGACAGCAAGGAGGGAGACCAAGAGGGAAAGGGGGTGGATAAGAGGGAGAAAGGGAGAGCTCCAAGATGGCGAAGAGGGGGAGAGGCCTAAGAAGGGTAGAAGGGGTAGAGAAGGAAGAGGGGAGATAAGGAGGGTGAGGGAGGAAGAGAGCAGAGACAAGTGTTTGGAGAGCAGAGGGAGTAAGGGAGAGCAGAAGGAAGAAAGGGAAGAAGAGGAAGGAGAAAGGAGTGGGAGGAGTAGAAGAGAAAGGGGAAGGAATGAAGAACGAGGGGGGGAGGGGGAGAAGGGGAAGGAGAGCGAGAAAGGGATTGAGGAGGAAGGAGGAAAGGAAGAGTGAGGACATTTTGGAACGTACGGGAGGAGTTATTATACGGGAAAAAGGTTGCAACAGAGGGATGAAGAAGGGGAGAGGAAAGATGGGATGGAGAGGGGGGAGAAGGAAAGGGAGAAAGGGGAGGGGAGAAGAAGAGGAATAGGGAAGTAATGGTGAGAGGGAGAGAGGGGCAAGAAAGGAGACAGTGAGAGGAATCGGGAAAAGGGACGAAGGAGGAGGAGAAAGGAGATGGCAGAGGGTCAAAGAAGAGAATGAGGGAAAGAGAGGGAAGATAGAGGGATGAGAGAAGCTCGGGGAATGTTGTGGGAGACTGTCGTGGAGTTATACCGTGGGAGGAAGATGAGGAAGGAAAGAAAGAAAGGAGTAAAGAGAGGGAGGGAACAACGGAGAATGAAGACCGACCACACCACTCCCAACAAGCTATCACTCAAGCCGCTTATACACTCAACCCCACGTCTAACTCCACACACTAGGGAAGAGGTTGAGAAAAGAAGGCAAGTGAAAGGAAAGGTAGAAAAAGGAAACGGATGAAATAGTGGAAGTATGAGGAAGAATGAGGAGGAAGGGCAAGTGGCGGTGAAGGGGAGGAAGAGAGGCTGAGGATACGCAAGAGGAGCGACAGCAGGATGAAGAGAAATGGCAGAAGAAAAGAGCGAAGGAAGTGGAGCTCAAACAGATGAATGGAGTGGAACGCGAGCAGGCTGCGAGGACCTCTAGCAAACCGAAATACGCACAAATTCTCACGACTCCGACACCACTCCGAACATACAGCTACTCCTCTGACACTCCCAATCAATCTAACCAACAACCCACCTCACCAACGCATGCTACTCGTTAAACCTACATTACACTGAAGCAAACTATATAAACACCCAATATCTAACTCACAACCACTGCCCTACAGAATGTTCAACTAACACCATTCTGGACAACTAAACCAAATATCTAACATTCCAACAACACACTCCCACACGCTGACTCCACCCCATCCATGCACTGCTGATTGTCACACTCGCCACCCAATCTCACCACGCTAACGAGCTAACTCTCATGCAACAATCCAAATACTCAAAAAAGACTTACAAAACAACATCACAAAATATTAACCAAAACTCTCACAACATATAGATGCAAGAAACGCGAGATCTACAATGTAAAAACACATACATGTATATATTCCAGTACCGCGTATGACGAGGAGAACATCGCACATGGGGCGAGGAAAAAATCGGAAATGAGCGGATGCAAGTCTCGGGGAACGCTGGTGGTCACGGTTACAGGATTGCATTCATCGGCTCAGTCCATAGCCGGAAGGCGGCGACGCATAAAGGGTATTGTCGGTATAGCCAAGCTATAATTCGCAATACACACGGCGCATCAGCAAGCACTCAGACAATGAATGATCAAGAAAAAATCACACGCAGCGTCTGCGCACAGGACAAAGGAGTCACGGGATGTGAGTGTGGAAGAGACGAGAATCGGATAACAGACACAACCAAAGAAAAATAAATAAATGAAAACAAGACACAGAGCCAAGGAAAATTGAACCCCAAACCAGCAGACGCCAACAGTGCATGAGAAACGTAACAAGAAATAAGGCAGTGACGACACAGCCGGTGTTGAGAGTCACGTGCGAAAGGGGGAAGAGAAGGGCAAGAGGCAGAGAATTGGGGGAAGGGAAGGAGGGAGTGAGAGAGGGCGGGAGAGAGAAGAAGGGATGGGCTGACAAGGGAAAGGGAGGGAGGGAGAAGTTGGATGGAGGGAGAGAAGGAAAGAGGGAAAATGGAGAGGGAGGGAGGAAGGGGGGAGTGGAGAGAAATATAATTGTATAATTATACACACGTGGCGCGCGCATATACATATATACATATATTATATATTATATATATATATATATATATATAATATTATATATATAGATAGATACACAGGTAGAGAGAGAGAGAGAGAGAGAGAGAGAGATGAAGAGAGAGAGAGAGAGAGAGAGAGAGAGAGAGAGAGAGAGAGAGAGAGCCGAAGAGAGAGAGAGAGAGAGATAATCCAAAACTCCAGGAAAATCAAAGGCAAAAAACAACACACAGCTTCCACGAGAAAGGTTCAATCCCCACGCTTTCTGACGAACAAGAAGAGAGAAGGAAAAAAAATCCCACTGTTTCCTATTCATCTCCATCTCAGTCAAGACCCGCTTTTGGTTGTCATGGAAACATCTCGTAAAACCGCCATCAAGGAAGCGATTCCGTTTCCACAAACTCGTTTTTCTTCCCTTGACACATTAGTGCTTCAGATATTTTACATAACTCGAGTTTATTACACCTAAAACCTCCCTCTCATACCGCGTGTCCATGACTTTAATCCAACATAAAGGAAATTGTATAAAGGACACTGAATCAGCTGTAATTAGATACAGAATTTCACTTTCGATTGTGCCCGCTCGACCGCCCACCCGCCCTCGTTGTACACATAATTCTTTTTGCTCTCCTTCCCGTGTTATTTCACCGGGTATAACGTATTTTCCGTAAGGCGCATCTACTTCGAAATCGCCGACACTGCGAGAGATTTTAACAAGTTCCTACGAAAAGTATTATATTCTTGGAATTTTGAGCTTGTAAATTCTGTAATTTTTTTCTTTCATTTTTCCTTTTTTTTGTAGCTTTGGTAGCCGTGTAAGGTTTTGGAATACTGTGTTCAAGTGTGCCAGGGGTGTGTAGGTTTTACATACGTACATACAGATACATACACACATCCACGTATACCGGTAGATACATAATCGTTTCTTAACTTATAAATAAATGTAAATATATTCCTCTACATAAAAGAGAGAGAGAGAGAGAGAGAGAGAGAGAGAGAGAGAGAGAGAGAGAGAGAGAGAGAGAGGAGAGAGAGAGAGAGAGAGAGAGAGACAGAGAAGACAGAGAGAGAGAGAGACGACACAGAGAGAGACAGATAGACAGAGAGAGACAGACATCACAGAGAGAGAAGAGACAGACACGTAGAGAAAGAGGAGACAGACAGAGAGAGAAGAGACAGACACGTAGAGAAAGAGGAGACAGACACAGAGAGAGAAGAGACAGACACACAAGAAGAGAGACAGACAGACAGAAGAGAAAAGAGAAGAAGAGACAGAGCAGACAAGCAGACATAAGAGAAGACAGAGAGAGAGGAGACAGACAGACAGAAGCAGAGGAGACCAGACACAGAGAGAGAGAAGAGACAGACGGACATACAAAGAGAGAGAGAAAAAGAGACAGCCAAACAGAAAATCAAACAGACACACTCAACCTAACCTCATCTAAACCACTTTCACACACACGCAAACCCACACAAGCATCCAACACCCATACCCACACAAGCATCCATACACCATTACTCCACACAAGCATTCCAACACCAACCCACACCCAACATGCCACCCGCCTTGGAGCGCCATAGAAGCGCAAGAAAAAGTCCGTTAGATTCTTACCCTGTCCGAAAAATCTCCGCGTCCTTTCGAATGGTCGATGTCGCTGCGGGAGTATATAATATATCCTTCGTTCGGGCGCACTATATATGATCCTTCTCGGCGTATATCATGTTCGAGGGGAGGATGATCACCTGGTTGCTGACCACTTGTATTTTTTTTCCTTCAGTGTTCACTTATAATTTTTTCGGCGGTGAAAATTCCTTGCACGGGAGGTGTCGTTTTCATAGGCTATGTAGTATATTCGTCGGCGAGATTCTATTTTTTTCTCTTTGAATTCGAATAACTCATCTAGATCACCTTCTTCAAGCCGATTCTCTCTATCACTGCTCTTCCTTTCTTTTCTTAATATAAAATCCGAACGTGGGAAGAGCTAAATAGAACCAGATAAAAGGAGAATCGGCCAGAGAGAAAAAACGGACCGAGAAGGAACTCCCAATGCGACCGGACGAGAACGCGGCAGCGGCACAGCACACTCACACAACCTTCCTCTCTCACAGCTCAGGACGTACTGACGGGTCTCGGCGGGAGAGAGAGGATGGGGAGGGGGGTGGAGGGGGCGGAGGGAAGGGTCAGGCGCGATTGGGGACTGGGGAGGGAGG
>NW_020868896.1:254962-262462 GCF_003789085.1 Penaeus vannamei
AATATATATATATATATATATATATATATATATATATATATATATATATATATATATAGATACATATATAACATACAACACACACACACACACACACACACACACACATATATATATATATATATATATATATATATATATATATATATATATATATATATATATATACACAACATTTCTCATATTTATTTATCTATTAACTTATCACCTTACACCCAACTCCAATAAAGAATCCCCAACCTCCATGCCTTCCTCAACTAGGAAGACACGAAACCAGTTATACATAAAAAACAGACACATTAAAAACAACAAAAAAAATAATTTTTCACACGAACGGCAGCAGAGCAAGTAATGAGGGGGGAGGGAGGGAGCGCTGGGGGAAGGGCGGGGGGTGGGGGGTGGGGGGGAGAATTTGCACGTGTCACCAGTAATTTGACCTCAGGTGTGACTTGTGCTACTGGGAATGACGTAATCCTAACGATCGATAAGGATTTATGATTGTTAGGGGATACGAGGGTAATTTTCCCCCAGTGACACGTGCATTACAACTTTTTTCCCTTTATTTCTTTATAGCATAGGTTAAAACTTTTTTTTTTGCTTTATAGAAATGGTTTATATATTTCTAGAATGTTAGATTGTGAATACATTAATCAATATTGAAGATTCTTACTTCTACATTTACGTGATGCTAATTACGCTTAATGCTAATAATCTTATTAAGTAAGAAATTAAAAGAAAAAAGAAAATAAAGAACAAGAAAAATAAAAGAAAAATAAGAACAAGAAAAATAAAAGATAATAAGAACACAAGAAAAAATAAAAGAAAATAAGAACAAGGAAAAATAATCAAGAAATAAGGGGGGGAAAACGAAAGAAAAATGCAAAGTATAAGAACAGGGAAGAGCAAAAGCCGGAGGAGGAGGGAGGAGGAGGAAGGGGGGGGGTGGAGGGAGGGGGCGAAGGAAGCCGGAAGGGAGGAGTGAAGGAACTGACAACGAGCGAGGAAGTGAGAAGAAAACACTCGATAAACGTCGAGATAATGAAAGACATGAACAAAAGAAATAAGGGGACGAACAGAAGAGATGTAAGAATAGATAGTGGATAGCGAGACATGCGGACATTTAGAGACAGACGTACACATGTACGCGTACACACACACATACTCTCTCTCTCTCTTCTCTCTCTCTCTCTCTCTCTCTCTCTCTCTCTCTCTCTCTCTCTCTCTCTCTCTCTCTCTCTCTCTCTCTCTCTCTCTCTCTCTCTCTCTCTCACCTACACCCCATGTATATGTGCACACACACATACACAATCACTCACTAAGGCATTTATTCACTCAAACACGCACACAAACACGTACACGCACAGTCGCACGCACACCCGCACACGCACACAAATAACAGCTAGCGCGCCCACAACAACGGGCGTGGCTTCCATTTCCCCCGCCCATTTTAAAGCCCACTTCCTACCCCCTTTCCCTTCCCTTCCTTTCCTTTCTGCGCTTTCCATCTCCCTTTTCCACTTCCCTCCCCCTCCTTCTGCTCCTTTATTTCCCTTCCTTCCCCTTTCCCTTTTACCATCCCGATTCTCTCTTCCCCTCTCCATTCCTTTCCTCCCTTCTTTTCTGCTTCTTCATTTACCCTACCAATTCTTCACTTCCCTCCTCCCTCTTTCCTTCACGGTCCCTCTTCCCATCCTGCTCCCCCCTCTCTTCCCTCACTTCTTTCCCTTCACCCTCCCCTCTTCCGCTATTTTTCCTTCTCCCTCATCTTTCCCTCCCTTCCCTTTACTTCTTTTGCTTCCTTCCTTTCCTTTCACCCCTCCCTCTTTTCCCTCTCGTCCCCTCCCCCTCCCTCCCCTACTCCCTCCCTCCCTCTCTTTTTCCTCCCCACCCTCCTACCTCCTTCCTCTTCCTCTACCGCCCCCTCCTCCTCCCTCCTTCAACTCCCTCCCCCTCTTTTCCTCTCCCGCCCCTCTTCCCCCCTCCTTTCCCTCTCCCGTCCCCTCCTTCCTCCCCCCCCCACCCCCGGAGCATTACCAGCTTCGGATCCGGTCACAAATGATGATGATGCCGAACGTGTCATTATATTTCATTATCTGCACCTCACTCGCTCTCTCCCTCGTGCTCGTCCGACCGGGCCCGCTGCGGCGAACACCGCCCGAGGTATCGATTCCTTCGTATTGGCTGGTTAACTTTTTTTTTTTTTTTTTTTTAATTCTCTCTCTCTCTCTCTCTCTTCTCTCTCTCTCTCTCTCTCTCTCTCTCTCTCTCTCTCTCTCTCTCTCTCTCTCTCTCTCTCTCTCTCTCTCTCTCTCCCCCCCCCCTCTCTCTCTCTCTCTCTCTTCTCCCTTTCTCCTTTTTTTTTTTTTTTTTAGGTTTTTCGATTTTTTCATGGAGGTGGGGTGGGGGTTGACTATTTTGTGTGTGTTTTATGTCTCTCTTTGGTTTTCACTTATTCAGTTATTTTCTCTCCCTTTTCTCTCTCTCTCCTTCTCTCTCTCTCTCTCTCTCTCTCTCTCTCTCTCTCTCTCTCTCTCTCTCTCTCTCTCTCTCTCTCTCTTTCTCTCTCTCTCTCTCTCTCTCTTTATCGATTGATCACTCCAATATCAATACACAACTGATATTTTAAAGCCCAAATCCATTAAACATAACCCTTTTTGATTAAACAAGGTAATGAGAAAACAGCAACACATGTTTGATATCAAAACAACCTTTAATGACAATGAGCAGACTCGCAACATTGATTTTTTCAGCTGAATGTCTTTTCGATCTAACATATTTCTGAAGATGGAAGGTAAAAAATGTGTTTCTAGAAAAGTTAAATTTTGTATATAACAATTTCTGAGTTCCTTTAAAGAGAGAGAGAGAGAGAGAGAGAGAAGGAGAAGAGAAGAGAAGAGAAGAAGAAGAGAGAAGAGAAAGAGAGAGAGAGAGAGAGAAGAGAAGAAGAAGAGAAGAGAGAGAAAGAGAAGAGGAGAGAAGAGAAGAGAAGAAGAGAAAGAGAAGAGAAAGAGAGAAGAGAAGAGAGAGAAAGAAGAGAAAAGAAAAAGAAAAGAAAAGAGAGAGAAGAAAGAGAAGAGAGGAGAAGAAAAGAAGAAAAGGAAAGAAAAGAAAAGAGATGAGACAGAGAGAGAGAGAGAGATAGAGATAGATAGATAGACAGATAGGTAGAGAGATAGATAGAGAGAGAGAGAGTGATGAATGTAAGAATAAGCATGCTCAGATACAAATGAATAATGTTAAATAAACAAGTTAGAAATAGAAACTTCAGAAAATATTTGCGAAGAAAAATAAAGGATAAGAATAGAAAAAAAACTAAATAATCGACATGCAAGGAAGCATAGAGAAAAAAACGTTATTTGTGGCTGACGGTTTGAAATGCAGGAAGAGAGGGAGACGGAGGGAGGGGTAGGGAGAGGAGGAGGAGGAAGAGAGGAAGAAGAGTAAGAGGAGTAATAATAATAATGATAATGATAATGATAATAATAATGATGATGATGATAATAATAATAATAATAATAATAATAATAATAATAATAATAATAATAATAATAATAATAATAATAATAATAATAAAAATAATGGTAGTAATAAGAGGAGAAAAAGGAGGAATAGAAGGAGGAACAGGAAGAAAATAAAGAAGAAAGAGGAACAGTATGAAGACGATGAGGAAGAGAAGAAGAAGAAAAAAAAAAGAAAATCAAATAAAAACTGATTTTTAACAAAATAGAGATCGAATCAACTTGAAATATTAAAAAAAGAAATACACACAGAAAAAAAGAAACTTAAAAGAAACGGAAGAAAACGACAAAAGAAGAAGGAGAAGAATAAAAAGAACCTTAAATGAAAATTCCTCCACGCAAATTCTCCACAAGACGAACCTGATATAAGACCACGGCGCCATATGGTCAGGGTTATGTAATTGAGCAAGACAATGTTGCGTGACTCTTGCTTCTATTTCGCGCTATTAATCTCTGATATTTTGATAATGACGATCGGCTTAATTGCAACAGAGAAATGCTTAGTTGTCATTTTTGATTGACGGGAAACGTAGTACAGTGTTATGTGTTTTTTATTTTGTTTTTCTTCGAATTTCATTTTTTGATGTTTTTGAAAAAATCGTTATTGGAGTATTATCAGCAATATTATTTTTTTGTATTACTGTCATTATGACGACAGTGATAAGGTAATATCAATAGCGGTGTTGGTAGTAATACTTCTACTAATATTAATGCTGATTGCATATATAAATTTATATTATGGTTTTGTAATAGTAACAACAATTGTTTGTGCTGTTACTAAAGCTGATTATGAATAGAATTTCTCACCATAATTACCTTTATAGTTAAGGTTATCCTTTCTCGTCACAGTCGTAGAAACAAATACCAAATCAATATGGCATCGAGGGGGAGGGGAGGGGTGAGAGGGGGTATCAAAGCGGGGGGGGAAGGTGACCGCTGGGAAAATGGCGGCGGTTGGACTTCCGGTTGGCGCCAGTTCGACGGCCGGAAGGAAGCGAAAATTCACCCCCGCCGAACGTGCGCATGTCCCCCCCCCGCCCCCCCTTCCCCCCTCTCCTTCGCACCCCGGTCCTAAATATACCCCCCCTCCCTCCCCTTAGACTTCCAACCTCCCTCCTTCCTTCTCTCTTTCTTATATTCTTTCCTTCGTCTCTTTTCTCTCTTCCCTCCTCTCTCTCTTTTCCTCTCTCCTTCTCCCTTCTTTCTTCCCCCTCCTTCTAACCCCCCATTCTGAAACATACCCCTCCTCCCCCCTTCTATCTCACCCCCTCTCTCCTCACCCCTTCCTCCTTTCAACTTCCTGATCATCACATTTTTTTGAGTAATGCGGTTCATTCGCTTTCTGAAAGGTTTTCGAAAATCTTACTCTGGATTTCGGGAAACTGGTTCTGATGCCTGCGAATTGTATTTCTTTGGCAAAAGTGTTTTTCCTCTCTTTCTTTCCCTCTTTCTCTTTCTCTGTTCCTGTCTGTTTGTCTGTCTCTTTCTCTGTCTGTCTGTCTGTCTCTCCTCTCTCTCTCAATCTATCTTATTCATTCTATATCTCTCTATCTCTTTCTCTCTCTCCTCTCCTCCCCATCTCTCTCTCTCTCTCTTCTCTCTCTCTCTTCTCTCTCTCTCCTCTCTCTCTCTCTCTCTCTCTCTCTCTCCTCTCTCTCTCTCTTCTCTCTCTCTCCCTCTCTCCCTCTCTCTCCTTATCCATGACATTTCTCTTTTACAACTACCATTACTACCATAACTACCTCTACTACAATTATCAAATCAATTACTTATATTTACTACTCTGACCTGTATCTCTCGTCACTCTCCCTTAAACAATAACAATTAATTAAAAAACAACATTAACTACGACAACCCCCTGTCATCATAACTTCCTTAACCTGTTATAAAGCGAGAGTGGTTAAGTTTATCATCTTAAGTGTTTGAATAACAGGATCTGAAGAAAGGATCGAGTTTTAGGGGATCGAAGACTAAAAAAGAAAAGAAAAGAAAAACGAAGTGACTTGCCAAGTGATTTTTGCCTTCCTGTGAGTGTGTGTAATTCGAAGAAAAGATAGAAGTGGATGCGGTGGTATGTTGTGTGCGTGTGTGTGTGTGTGTGTGTGTGTGTGTGTGTGTGTGTGTTGTGTGTGTGCGTGTGTGTGTGTGTGTGTGTGTGTGTGTGTGTGTGTGTGTGTGTGTGTGTGTGTGTGTGTGTGTGTGTGTGTGCATACTTGGGGTGTAGGTGAGAGAGAGAGAGAGAGAGAGAGAGAGAGAGAGAGAGAGAGAGAGAGAGAGAGAGAGAGAGAGAGAGAGAGAGAGAGAGAGAGACAGACAGACAGACAGAAAGACAGATATATTGAGATAATGAGAGCGCAAGGCATTGGAAAAAGAGAGGAGACAGGATAATACCTATGTATAGAGGATGGATAAAATTCAGGCAAATATATGCATAAAATAAAGAAACCAGGAAACAGATAGTGAAAAGGAAAAAAAACAGAAAAAAAAGAAAAACACAAAAAACAACAAGAAAAACCAAAGCAGGAAACGAAAAACGAAAACGAGAAACAGAAGAAAAAGTGAAAATACGAATTCACAAGGACACTTCAGATCTCACACGTGGTAGCTTTTATGATTTAAGTGCGAAGTAACTCCTAATAAAGATACGCGCTAAAGAGGAAATACGAGAAAAGCGATAATGATAAAAAGTAACCACGCAATAAGAAAATAAAAGATAAGAGGATATCTCATAACATGGCTCATAAAAGAATCAAAATAGAAATGATCGTAAATAAAAAGAATAACACTAAACATGGATAATGATGATAAAAAACAATCAATTTATCCCTAAATTGTCTTTATGACGATATGGAAAAAGGGTCAGTCACTCCAAGAAAGCGGAGAGCCAAGACGAGCAACCAAGAACACAAACCAAACAACGCTAAAAAGACACAAAAAAACCGAAGTAATGACCACCTCCTTAACCACAAGCTTGTTCCCGACGCCGCCAGATGTCTCCACCTCCGCTCGGCTGTCGCACTTGACACTTGTTTGATGAAAATGCAAATTATACGGTAACGGGTGGCGGCGCTTCTTGTGGCGGTGGAGGTGGAAGAGGAGGTGGAAGTGGAGGAGGAGGATGGTGGAGGAGGAGGAGGTGGTGGAGGAGGAGGTGGGGGAGGAGGAGGTGGTGGAGGTGGAGGAGGAGGTGGTGGAGGAGAGGGAGGAGGAGGAGGTGGTGGAAAGTGGAAGAGGGAAGTGGAGGGGGAAGTGGGAAGTGGTGGAGGTGGAAGTGAAGATGGAGGTGAAGGTGGAGAAGGAAGTGGAGGATTGGTGGAAGTGGAGGTGGTGATGAAGTTGTAAGAAGAGAAGGTGGAGGTGGAAGTGGAGGAGGATATGGAGGTGAAGGTGGAGAAGGAAGTGGAGGTGGTGGTGGAAAATGGAGGAGGAGGTGAAGGCGGAGGAGGAAGTGGAGGTGGTGGTGATTGTGGTGGCGTGGGGGGAGGAGGAGGAGTAGGAGGAGCAAGAGAAGGATGAGGAAGAGGAGGTGGAGGTGGTGGAAAGCGTTTGATAGAAGAGGAGGAGGAAAAAGAAAAGGAAGAGGAACGGATGAATGAGATGGAAGTGAATGAGAGAGATAAGATAAAGAAAATGAGGATGAGGAAATGAATAAATGATAATCCAAAACAAAAAAAAGACAAGCAACACAAGCAAAGAAAAACGACACTCGAAAAAAAGGACACGCATATGCACGTTTCCCCGTATCTGTGCACTCGGGGGGTGACTGACCTAGCCTCGATAACATTATCAATCTCGCTGTGTCTTCCTCCCTCAAATAAGAAAAAGAAAATAAGTATTCCTGAGTGATTTCTTGTGTCCAGTAACCCGAAGCAATTTGTTTTAAAAGGTGTTATCATGCGGCTTGCTGGGGTTACACTGGTTCAAGATTGGGTATGTGTTTTGTATGAATACTATGTATACACGCGCAAGCACACACACACAG
>NW_020868896.1:287462-289962 GCF_003789085.1 Penaeus vannamei
CCCGCAGTAATAAAACGCAATCTGGGGCTGTAATTGCTTCTTCCCTCGCAGCGCTGGGGGATTTGCAGTCCTGAATTCCTTGGGGCAGAGGTTGCCTATGTAACCAATTCATCAACGAAACGGAACTCTCCCCAGAAGCTTCTTTCTGAACCCCAGGCAGAAGACGGAGAACTTACGAAGCTCAGACCCCGCACCCGCTTCAGATTTCTTCGCATTACCGCCACGTATTGTTTCCAAGGCGATCGGGAGGTATTTTGGCAGCGCAGGAAAGAAAGAATCGCCAGCACATCCGTTGAAAAGTGTGTAATATAATACATAACAGAAAGACCACTGCAAACAACTCCGACAACGCTTTATACCACAAACCCTGCAACAAATACGACAATGCGTATAGTGAAACGGGACGTGGTTTCAGCATCCGGATCAGCGAATATCGAGCGAACATCCGGTACCACAGAACTTCCAACGCCATGGTGGGACATGTAGATGAAGATAGACATCCACCGAACTAGAAGGAGGCAGAAGAAATCCATGGAGGAATGCATTAAAAAAAAATAATGATAATAATGATAATGAAAGCTGCATACATCGCGAAGGAGGAGAATGTAAACACCGCATCAGGCAGCTTCAAACTGTCCAAGGTCACAGCAAAAAAATATGAGGGGAACAAGCGACAGGTCAAGGTCGTCAGGTCATTCTATAACTTATATGTGATATACTGTATATACGTTTTGTAATTTCGGCAATGCAGTTAAGATTCCTCGGACATATAATAAGACAAGATGGCTTTGAGAAGACGGTGTTGATGGGAAGAAGAGCAAGCAGAAGAGAAAATGAAATACCGAGACAGGTTGTTGGATGTCGTCAATAAAGTAGCAATTCTGATGAGGATATAATCGAAACGTAAATATTTCCTCTTCCACTTTGAAGTTATTTATTCTCACGGATACTTTTTCTTCGTCATTATCATTATTACTATTATTACTAATCCTGTTATCATGATCATCGTTACCAATGTTACCAATATTAAAACTCATCACTTGCTAATGATACCAAAGGACAAAACAAAACAGCAAAACTACCATGACGATTTCACTAGCAATTACCATAAACATTTTCCTAACATCATCTCAGTACCTCTGGTACTTTCACTCCCATACCTACGACTCTCCCACCATTTCCATACCCTACAACACCGTCAGGATTTCCATAAAACCCTCGTCCCATTAAGGGGGCGGATATCCCTTCGCTCCCCTTACCCCTTATGCTAATTATCCGCCAAGCAATAATAAGATGAAATACAGAGGATTAAAAGGCAATTAAACTTCCTTCTCGTGTGTCTGTGAATGTTTGATGTTTTTTTATCTGTTAGTTTTCTTTCTATTTTTTTATTCTTCTTTTCAGTATCTATGTCTATTTCTTTTCTTGGATTTTCTCAAATGCCATTATTACTATTAACATGATTGTGCATTATATCGCATTTTTCGATTTATAGTGATGGCATTCATACCATATCTTTGGATTTGCATGCACGTATGGATCCCATGTATGTGGTTATATGCAAGCTATTTATGTATATTCATACATATGTATATATATATATATATATATATATATAATATATATATACTATATATATAATATATATATATATAATTATATATAATAAATATATCATATATATATATATATATATATATATATTATATATATATATATACATATATATATAATATATATATATTATAATATATATTATATATATATATTATATATTTATTATATATATATATATATATAGTATTATATATATAGGTGTGCTGTGTGTGTGTGTTGTGTGTGTGTGTGTGTGTGTGTGTGTGTGTGCTGTGTGTGTGCTGTGTGTGTGTGTGTAGCCTATGTGTATTCAACAGATGAGTTATAGATAAATAAATGCGTGGATAGATGAAAGGGTAGGCAGATTGAAATATAGATAGATAGGTAGACTGATACAGATTGATAGATAGACATATACAGATAGATAGGTAAACTCATAGATACAAATAGATGAATAGAAAGATACAAACAAATATATAGATGCAGATACAGACAGATAGATAAAAGGATAGATGCAGATAGATAAAGGGATAGATACAGATAAGATGAATAGACAGAAAAATTCAGATAGATAGATAAATGGATAGATACAGATAGAAAGATTCAGACAGATATATGGATAGATACAGATAGATAGATAGATACAGGTACAGATAGATAAATAGATATATAAAGAGAGATAAACAGAAAGATTCAGACAGATAGATAAACAGATACAGATAGATAGAAAGAAAGATTCGGATAAACAATATTTTTTTTCTCTACAGAAATACAGAAAAAATACCGGAGACAGCGGCCCAAAAACTCCCCGCCGCGGGACTGACAGACGATGCCTCCTGTCACCCCTGTCACTGGCCGCCCTGCCTCTCCCTGGCGTCCGCGTGACATGACAGGGTACGCAGAC
>NW_020868896.1:309962-316753 GCF_003789085.1 Penaeus vannamei
CCCCTCCCCTTTTTTACCTTTTTACAATCCTTCCCCTTCTCCTCCTGCCTCCTCGATCCCCTTCCCTCGTCCCTCTCCTCCTACTCTCTCACTCCCCCCTATTCTTCTCCTTTCCCCTTCTTTCCCTCAACTACCTTTCTCGTCTCCTTTCTCTGCTTTACCCCCTACCTTCCCCTTCTACCTCACGATCTCCCTTCCTACTTCCTTACTCTATTTACTCTTCCCCTCTCCCTCGTCCCCACTCCTACTTTTCCCTTACTCTCCTTTACTCTCTCCTTCTCTCCTCGTCAACCCTCTCGTCTACTCTTTTCTCTACTTTCCCTCCAACCCCTTCCCCTTCTATCCCTCCCCCCTCCCTACTCCTTACTCCATACGTCCTATCTCCCCTCTACCCCCCCCCCTTTCTGGCTCCCACTGCCCATTCCTACTTCCTACTCTATCACCCTCTATCCCCTCCCCCTTCCCGCTCCAGCTATCAACCTTACTCCTAACCTTTTCTCCCCCACCTCCTCCCCTCGCTTTAGCTCCCCTCCCTCCTCCTCCTCCCTATCTCCCTATCACCCTCTACCCCCCCTCCCTCCCACCTCCTCGCTCCCAGCTGATCATCCTTATCCTTATCTCCTCCCCCTACCCTCGCTCCTAGCTGCCCCTCCCTCTCCCTCCTCCCTATCCTCCTCCCTACGCCTTATCTCCCCCCCCCCCCTCCTCCCTCTCGCTCTCAGCTGCCCCTCCCTCCTCCTTCCTCCCTACTCCTTACTCCTTATCTCCCCCCCCTCCCCCTCGCTCCCAGCTGCCCCTACCTCCTCCTCCTCCTTATCACCCCTCTACACCCCTCCCTCCCCCTTCCTCGCTCTCAGCTGCCCCTCCCTTCCTCCCTCCCTATCTCCCCACCCTCCCCCTCGCTCCCCTGCCTCCCCCTCGCTCCCAGCTGCCTCGCTCACTCTCCCGAGTTAATCTAGACATTTCTCCCGCTGGAGCCTGAAAGAAAAGCATCTGGCCGACAACCACTTTCCTTCCCTTTGCAACATCCTGCAACATCCTGCATTATTCATAGCAACTTTGTACGGATGGCTTCCACCCCTTCCTGCTCGCGCTCGCCTCTCCCTGCCCGTCGCGTTGTCTAATTAGGGGGTCAAGGAAACACGTCTGGGTTATTTGGTGCCATTGGGGTGTTTTGTCATAATTTTCTTGGATTCGTTTTTTTCTCTTCTCTCTCTCTCCTCGTTCTTCTGTTCTCTCTCTCTCTCTCTCGTTCTCATCTCTCTATCTCTATCTCTATCTCTATCTCCATCTCTCCATCTTCCATCCTCCATCTCCCATCTCCATCTCCATCTCCATCTCCATCTCCATCTCCATCTCCTCTCCATTCCCATCTCCATCTCCCATCTCCATCTCCATCTATCTCTATCTCTATCTCTATCTCTATCTCTATCTCTGAATCTCCTATCTCCCGATTCTCTATCTCTATCTCTATCTCTATCTCTATCTACCATCTCCATCTCCATCTCCATCTCCATCTCCATCGTCCATCTCTCGTCTTCCTCTCTCTCTCTCCTCTCTCTCTCTCTCTCTCTCTCTCTCTCTCACACACACACACAACCACACAGTGCTTGTAGATCATTTTTGCGTGTATTGACTACTTAAAAACAAGTTGCTCTTCTTCACGGCATTGTATCGCGAGTCTAAGTTACTTTTTTTGAAAGAAGCCTGCCGCATTAATGTGTACTGGTGTGTTGTTGATGTAAAGTGTGTGTGACGTACCTGGGTGGTGTGTGTGTGTGTGTGTGAGAGAGAGACCGATGGCAAGCGAGAATGTGAGTAACTAGTGGCAGTAAAGCGAAAGACATCTGAGCAAGAGTCGAGATGGAGAGAAGAGAAGAGAGAGATGGAGAGGGAAGAGATGATGAGCAGAGGAGAGAGATGAGAGAGAGAGAGGGTTGTGTGATCTTGTGGTGTGTGTGGTCGCATTGTGAGTGTGACCGGTGCTCCCAGTGTGCCTGTCCGTGTGACGCAAGCGAATTGCTGTGTAGTGACTGTGTGATTGCTGTTATTGTGGTGTGTGTGTGGTGAGTCTGTGTGTATGTGCGTGCGTGTGGTGCGTTATGCGCGAGTAACACACACATGTGAGCTTTGCATTTGAATATCTATGTGCTCAAGTGTAGGCTATGTATACATTAGTTCTCTCCGTGTACACTTGCCTGTGTTTCCTCACGTGTAAACGTAAAGAACAATCAACAGTAAAAATATATTCACTCGCAAGTACATGCATATAAACAAGTCTTATTTTCTCTGCGTGGGAAACTACTGCCAGAGTACAACCATAAAAGCAAGTATCAAGATTGGCAAGAAAATACTGCAGTCTACTGATTATAAAGGGGGTTGGAAATGAATAAAAGGAAATAAAGGGAAATAAAAAGGAATAAAAGCAAATTGATAAATTAGTAGATAACGGTAATGGAAGCGTGAACAGCAACACTCAAACATGTGCTAATTCATTTGTGTAAATATTTATCTATTTATTATTTTAATCCTTGTTTTTAATTCTCCTTTTCGTTCCTTATAATTTTCTTTAAGACGTGTAAGAAATCATGCAAATATTATTGCTCTCTCACTCTATCGTACTCATTCACTCGCTCAACTTCTCTCGGGTTTCTTGACCGGCATGATAAACTCCCCTCTCTTCTGTCTCGGAATGAATAAGAGTGAATATTTGCATTTATGTAAACCGTATGTGCATATATGTGTCTTTCTCTCTCTCCACACACACATACAAACACTCACACACGTGTACACACACACAACCACCACCACACAGCACATACATCGCAGACAAACACAACACACACACACACACGCACACTGTCACTCTCTCTCTCTTCTCTCTCTAATCTCTTACTCTTACTCTACTCTTACTCTTACTCTTTCTTACTCTTACTCTTACTCTTACTCTTACTCTTACTTCTTACTCTTACTCTTACTCTTACCTCTTACTCTTACTACTTACTCATTACTCTCACTGTCACTGTCACTGTCACTGTCACTGTCTTACTCTCTCTCTCCTCTCCTCTCTCTCTCTCTCTCTCTCTCTTCTCTCTCCTCATCTCTCTCTCTCTCTCGCGTCCTCTCTCTCTTATCACTCTCTCTCTCTCTCTCTCTCGGCTCTCTCTCTCCTTCTTCTCTCTCTCTCTCTGCTCTCTTCTCTCTCTTTCCCTCTCTCTCTCTCTCTCAATCTCAATCATTCAATCTCAATCTTCTTACTGTAACTTCTTCTCTCTCTCTGCTTCTTCTCTCTCTCTCTCCTCTCTATCTATCTATCTACTCTATCTATCTATCTATCTATCTAAATCTCTCTCTCTCTCTCTCTCTCTCTCTTCTCTCTCTCTGACTCTCTCTCTCTTCTCTCTCTCTCTCCCCTCTCTCTCTTTGCCTCTATCTATATATGTCTTTTACGTTTCGATATCGGGAAAATAAAAAGCATTATTCCCCCAAGGATGAAAATGGTCCCGAAGCTTTAGGGGTAATATTGTCGAAGTTTTATACGCGTGTTAAACTTTTATTATTATCGTTATCAGCTTTTAATAGCGTATAATATCCTCTCTTTAAGAGCACTTATGTGATATCAGACAGAACAAAACTTCTTAACCACACTGCATGCTTGTTCTCATTTTCAGAATGTACATTTCTGCAAGGAGAACGGAGCATGCGAATTTCTCTCTCCCTCTGTTCCTCTCGCTCTTAAAAAACTCTTTCTCTCTCTCTTCTTTGTCTCATCTCTCTCTCTCTCGTCTTCTCTCTCTCTCTATCTATCCTATTCTATCTATCTATGTATCTATGTAATCTCTCTCTCCTTCTCTCTCTCTCTCTCTCTCTCTCTCTCTCTCTCTCTCNAGAAGAAGAAGAAGAAGAAGAAGAAGAAGAAAGAAGAAGAAGAACGGAGGAGGAGGAGCAGGTGGTGATGGTTGAGGAGGAGGAAGAGGAGGGGGATTCCAAAACAGACGAAAAAAGGCTGGAACAACAATAAGACAACTGGCAGAAGTAAGAGTAGGAGTACTTGTAGTAACAACCATAGGAGTTGTTGGGGACAAAGAGCAAAACAAGCTATAGAAGGACGAAAAGCAAAATGGGCGGCCAAGCAGACGGAAGGCGGCCGCAAGACACAAGGGGGGGGAAGCCCACGTCTCTGGCCCTTGTAGTAAATCATATAAAGCAATAATAATGATCAATTGAGAAAAAGTAATAGCAATAACAGTAGTCAAAATTATGAAAATAATGATATTAATAATAATAATAATAATAATAATAATAATAATAATAATAATAATAATAATAATAATAATAGTAATAATAACTAATTATGCATACACACAACTTAAGGAATGTACTTGTATGCTCTTGGAGGCAACCCATTTTATCCGCCACTCGATTAATAATATTTCATTATAAATAATTTAATAATTAATATATCCTTATTATAATTACTTTGTTATAATTACTATCATCATCCTAATTAGTATTACTATTACCATTATAGAACACCAATACTAACAACAATAACAACGACAATGAGTATATTATGGCTAGAGAATCGTGTCCCTTGCCTCACAGCCCACGGCCCACTCCCTCCCTGTCCCAGCGAAGGAGACGCCCCGCCCGGCACGGCGCGTGCCAGGCGGCGTCGCGGGCTCACCGTGGCGTGACGGTCTCGATGAAGTCCGCCAGCGAGAAGACGGCGAGGCGCGTCACCGGGGACATGCCGGGGCAGTCGGCGTCGTCGCCGCTGATGAAGATTTCAGGAATGGACGAAGTGGAAGGCGAGCGCATCATGATGGGCGTGTGCGGCCGCGTGTGGGCGTTCCGCTGTATGTCGTGGCGGGGGCGGCCGCCGGGCAGCGGCGAGTGCGACCGGAGGCCCGTGGGCGTGCGGGCACCGTCCAGGGGCGCCAGGTCGGCCACTGCATCCCGCTTGTTGAGGCCACAATCACTTCTGGATCGTCGGTGCCCGTTCCCGGGGGCGGCGGGCACCGGCAGCCCGCCCACACTCAGCATGGCGGCCACAGTGCCCACCGGGGTCCGCGGGCTCGGGGGCGACGCAGGCACGCACTCGAGGAACTTCTCCGTCCGCCAGCCAGGGCTGACGTACCCATCACCCCTCACGCGCGCTCTACGGGGTCATGACGAGCGGTGACAAGTGGCAGACCCGAGGTGGACGCAGGGCGACAGATAGCGCGTCCAAGGGCTATCAGCGACAGCAGGACAGGTCAAGCAGGGTCAAGGGCCCAGCAGAGCAGTAAGCATCAAGGGGCGAGTGAGCGATGAGCGCGCGAGCCCACCTACCTGATGCTGCACATGGAGTCCTTCCTTCGTGTGGGCCGACGCCTTGCCGCACACTCACTGCTACTGTTATCTTGCAGTTATCATGGTTCAACTGATTACCTGGTTATCACGATGGAGCGATGGATAAGATAAAGTTTATTAAATTGCCTTGGCATTCCGTCGCACTTCAACGGTTTTCTACAGATGAGACATTTGGGCTAAAAGGCACAATCAACGCTTCACAACAAACCTATGCGCAATCACAGAAGCGCACTGGCAAAGACTCTCTTCGTCCAATTATCACTCTCCCTCTTCTTATCCTTTCTCGTTTCCTTTAAATGAGCGAGAAAATATTCACGGAGTCTCGCTTCACGTCAATTTTTGACTGTGAGATAATGAGAAGTAATTAAATCCGTGCTGTTTTTGAGTGGATACTCCAACACGATACTTTTGCAAGGACATTTTTTTCAAAGGTGAGATAAGGGGGCTTCTCGGTAAATCCCAATGGCATTATCATTAAGCCATATCTTGTAAATAAATGCAGTTTATTTGTCATATTCAAGGAAGACTGAACATGGTCTCACCACATCTTAGAACTTACCCCTCCCCCATTCCCCCCTTCACTCCCCTCCGGCCGGACCCTCCCGCCGTCAAAACATGCCGCACGTGTACATCGAGTGAATCACGGAATACAGAATACATTACCCACTTACCCTTGGATATATCTACACCTCATAAGGCTACAACATAAAATGCAAGAGAAGACCTCCTCGCACCAACTTCGAGATCGCCTTCGAGACCGCTTGACACGGGGAGCCAGCTGTCTCCACATCGCTGCCAGCTGCGTTGCCAATTTCAATTCCCCCGCCAGTTTTTGACACCTCGATGCAACTGACACTAGCCCTTAGCCTGCCTGGCACAGTACACCCGCAGTCTCTTCGCATTTCTTGGCAAACGTTTACCTTCGAGTAAAAGGGTCATAAGGGTTGATCCTGCGTTAGCTTGAAATTGACGAGAACATCTCCTGTGGTACATAAATGAATGAATGAATGAAAAAAACAGATCGCCACATCCGAGCAACCCATGCAAACACACGAACGCCAACCCGAACGACGCCTCGCTCGTGCACAACAATCCAACACCTTTGTAACAGCAACGCAACTATCCGAGCAAGTGAAAATAAGAAACTTCAGAGAGAAAAAGTACAAGAAAACAGAAAAAGGAGAAGCAGGTCCCCCGGCAACCCTTTTTCTTGTCCGATTCGATTTAATTAAACCTTCGCTAACTGGGTCACTTCGCCAGAACGACGCTCATGAAAACGGGAGCACGGTCGCGCGTCACGTCGTTCCGCTGAGGAACGTGGGCGCTAAAGGCGTGGCGGGGGAAACGGGGAGTGGGGAGAGGAAAAAGAGAGAGAAAGACAGAGGAGAGAGAGAGAGAGAGAAAGCGAAGAGAGAGAGAGAGAGAGAGAGAGAGAG
>NW_020868897.1:0-2500 GCF_003789085.1 Penaeus vannamei
TATATATATATATATATATATATATATATATATGTATGTATATATATGTATATATATATATTATATATATATATATATATATATATATATCATATATACATATATATATACATCTACCTATCTACCAATTTATCTGTCTGTCTGTGTCTATCTATTTCTGTGTATCTATCTTATCCTCTTTTTCAGTGCATCCTTTTTCCAGTGTCTAAACGTTTTTAAAACTTTTCTTCCTCGCTTTTTCTCTCTTTCCCTCTTCCTCTCCACACATTCTCCTTTTTCTTCCTATAATCGCCTCTTCCCACTTCCTCTTCCGCCTTCTCCTTCCCTTTCCTCCTCCGACCCCCACTCACACACTATTTTTTATCCCATTTCTTCTTTCCTCTTCATCCTCGTCTTTCTCATGCACCTTTTCTTTCGTTTACATTCCATTCTTTCCTGTTTTTTGTTTGTTTGTTTTGTTTTTTGCTCCTCAATCTTCCTCTCCTTCTTCCTCCTTTCTCGCCTCGTTTCCTGTCGTCCTCCTCTCCTCCTCCTCCTGCTCCTCCCTTGTCTCCTTCCCCTTCCGTCCTTTCCATTTCAATCTTCTCTTCCTTCTCTCCCTCCTCCTCCTCCTCCTCTTATTATTATTATCTCCCTCATTCTCCCTTTCCTTCCCTCCTAATCCCACTTTTTTCTTCCACCTCCACTTCCCTTGCCTAATTTCCTCTCTCCCTTTCCCTTCCCTCCTCCCCTTCTTTCCTTCTCTCTTCCTTCCCTTACTCCTCCTTCCCCTTTCCTTCTTCCTCCCTTTCATTTTTACTCCTCATCCTCCCTTCTCCCCTTCCACTCCGCCTCCCCTCCTTCCTCTTCCTTCTCCTCCTCATCCTCCTCCATCTCCCCATTCCTTCGTCCTCCTTCTTCTCCCCTTCACACTACTCCTCACCTTACCTTCCTCCTCCTCCTCCTCCTCCTCCTCATCCCCCTTCCTATCTCCTTTCACCTCTTCCCCTTCCCTTCCTGCCCTTCCCCCCTTCCCTTTTTGTCCTCTTCCCTTTCCTTTCCATCCTTCCCCTCCCCTTCCCGTCCTCCTGCCCTTCCTCCTTCCACTCCACCTTCCATTCCCTCCTCCTCCTCCTCATGCTCTCCTCCCTTTCCACCTCTTCTTATTCCCCTTCCCTTCCACCTCCCATTTCCTCCCCTTCTGCCCTCTTCCCCTTCCCTTCTACCTCTTCCTATTTCTTTCCCCTTCCCTTCCGCCTGCCCATAACCTCCCCTCCTGCCCACTCCCTACTTCCCTTCCTGCCCTCTTCCACCTCCCTTCCACTTCCTTCTATTCTCCCTCCCATCTACCTCCTCCTATTCCCCTTCCCTCCCACCTCCTCCTATTCCCCCTTCCTTTCCACCCCCTCCCATTTCCTCCCCTTTCCCTTCCACCTCCTCCTATTCCCCCTCTTCCCTTCCACCCCCTCCCATTCCTCCCCTCCCTTCTACCTCCTCCTACCCCCCTCCCTTACCCCCAACAGGAGCACGTACCGGCAGCTCTGTTCCCCGTGTTACTTCCACTACGACTACATCGCCCTACTGGAGACCTACACGAGGACATGCAGTACCTGGCGCAGGAGTTGGGCATCCCCATCGACCCGGAGCGAGACGGAATGCCAAGAGTGTGCCAGGAGAAGACGAGAGTGCCGCCGCCTTCAGGTGGGTGTCTCTCTGTGTCTCTGGGCGGGGAGGGTTGGTTTGTGTCTCTGTGGGCGGGAGGGTTGGTTTGTATCTTGGGCGGTGAGGAGAGTTGGGGTTTGTGTCTGTGGGCGGGAGGGTTGTTTGTGTCTCTGTGGGCGGGGAGGGTTTTGTGTCTCTGTGGGCGGGCTGTGTCTTAGAGGTTGTGTTTGTGTTTCTAAGGTCTGTCTCTGTGGGTGGTGAGGTTAGGTCGTAACTATATAGATAGAACAAGTGTATGTATGTATGTGTGTGTGTAAGTTTAAGCGTAAGTATAAGCATAAGTATGCTAGCGCGCGTGTAATGATACTGATCCAACCCAAATACACGCATGCAACTACACCCGTCCCTATCCCCCCCCCCAATACACAGTAACTGACAAGTGGCCTTCTTCAGGTACTACCGTAACGTGACCTTGCCAATCCGCCGTCAGATTGTCGACATCTTCAAGGAGGATATGGAGATGTTCGACTATAAACTTCCTGACGACTTTTGGCTCAGCGATGACGACGAAGTCTCATTGGTTTCTTGAAGTTGTGTTTGTATGTCTTCCCCTCAACGACTTTTTTTTTTTTTTTTTTTGTTTTTTCTTTCTTTCTTCTTTCATTTATTTATTTATTTGTTATTTTATTTATTTATTTTGTTTCTATTTTCTTTTCTTCTTTCTTTCTTTCATTCTTTCTTTTCTTTTCTTTCTTACTTTCTTTCTTCTTTCCTTCATTCTTTTGTTTGTATCCTCCTTTTCTTACTTTCTATCTTTATTTTCTTTCTTTCATTCTTTGCTTTTCTATTATTTTCTTTC
>NW_020868897.1:7500-12500 GCF_003789085.1 Penaeus vannamei
CATTATTATTATCCTCATTGTCATTATTATTATTACTATTATCATTATTATGAAAACAATGTTAATAATAGTAAAAAGAATGATGACTGTCATGAAAAAATGATAATGATAGTAATAATGATAGCTAATGCCTCCCTCTCATTATTTCTACTATCATTACTATTATCATTGTTATTGTTATTGTTATTATTTTAATTATCATCATTGTTATCATTTCTAATATTATTATTACTAACATCACTTCTATTACCTTCATCACTATTTTTGTTATTATTATTTTATTCGTGATACTGATGGTAGCATATGAAAATGCTGATAATACTAATGATGATAATATTGATGATAATAGCAATAACAATTTAGATAATGATAACAATAATAATAACATTAATAATGATGATAATGATAATAATGATGATAATGACAATGATAATAATAATAGTAATAATAATAATAATAATAATAATAATAATAATAATAATAATAATAATAATAATAATTGTAATAATAATGATGATAATAACGGTAATAGTAGTAAAAATTATGATGATGTGATAATGATAAAGTAACAGTAATTGTAATGATGATAGTAAAGATGGTGATAATAATGTCATTACTGTTATTCCTATCATAAGTATTACTATTATCATTATTATTACTATCATTATCATCTTGTTCTTGTGTATGTATGTGTGTGGCTTTCATCATACTCAAGTACAAAGTTTATAGAGACAGACGTACATAATTTGACATCTGAACACTGTATCTCGTCTCCAATTCCGAGACATTCTCTTTTACAAAACTTTTTCCACTCTGAGATGCATTCATCCCTGTCTTTTTTTTTTTTTTTTGGAAAATAAATCAAAAGGTATGCGTCTAACTTTCGCTCTTTAGAAGTTAGAAAAAAAGTTACTGCTCGTCTGAAAAATGCCTCCCGATTTTAGACAAAAGATTTGGATATAACCCTCAAAATGGCTGCCATTGCCAAGTTGAGGAATGCGTTTTTTGGAGTATCAGCTTGTAGGCCATTCAGATAGCGATTGTAATCTGCAAGCTTGGTGATTACTGACTGACTGACTGACTTGACTTGACTTGACTTGACTTGACTTGACTTGACTTGACTTGACTTGACTTGACTTGACTTGACTTGACTTGACTTGACTTGACTTGACTTGACTTGACTTGACTTGACTTGACTTGACTTGACTTGACTTGACTTGACTTGACTTGAGTTATTTGCGATCACTGTGTATCATTGATAGGATGGAAGATTAGAATACAGAGAGAAAGAGAAGGGGCAGAGAGACTGACAGACAGACAGACAGGGTGACAGACAAACAGGCATGCAGACAGAGACGAAGGGACAAAAACAGAGAAACAGAGAGAGAGAGAGAGAGATGGAGGTAGCGAAAAGAGACACATTAGGATAGACAGAAGAAACTTATCTCGGCAATATATCCTAGAACAAACAAAAAAAATCCACACACCAGGATATACCCAAGTACACCATACCTTTTACCCAACTTTTTTATTCCATCTTTACCATGGCATAACCCGACCTCCCGTTTCCATGAAGCAAAACACCCTCATTCTGAACCCTCCTGTGTCGACTGTATCTCTGTCACATTTCCGCTGCGATTCGATCTCCCTCTCCATAAAAGAGATTTCTCAGCCATTGACGAGTGGGCGTGAAGGCAGTCACGGTCGCAAAAGCACTCTGCAGCCATCAAGCCAAACGCTGGAGTGTGAATTTACTGCGTGTGGGTTGCAATGCATGGCTGCAACGTCCGGTATGTGTTAGTGTTAGTGTGTGTCTGGCCCATCCATTGATCTCGGTATGTTGAGTGCGGGATGGACTAAGTATTAAATACTTCGATTTTTACTTTTCAATATCATGTAGATTCACGCAGGCACGGACACGGACACACACACACACTTACGCACACACACATACACACACACACACACACACACACACACACACACACACACACACACATATTGAGAGCGTAAATATATGTATGTGTGTATGTATGTTTCCATCTATGTATGTATGTATGTATGTATGCACGAGTATCTACCTATCTATATATCAATGTATGCATGTACGTATGCATGATACAGCTCACTGCATGAATGTTTCCTTTTGCATGAATTCTGAAAAAAGGCAACAGAACATTCACACGAGCAGTCATTGAAATGCAAAGTTTTCATTACCATTTTCCTTCTTTGCTTCTCGCTCTCCTCTTTTCTCTTCTCTCTCTCTCTCTTTCTCTCTCTCTCTCTCTCTCTCTCTTTCTCTCTCCTCTCTCTCTCTCTCTCTCTCTCCTCTCTCTCTTCTCTCTCTCTTCTCTCTCTCTCTCTCTCTCTCTCTCTCTCTCTCTCTCTCTCTCTCTCTCTCTCCTTCTCTCTCTCTTCTTACTTTCTCTCTCTCTCTCTCTCTCTCTCTCTCTCTCTCTCTCTCTCTCTCTCTCTCTCTCTCTCTCTCTCTCTCTCTCTCTCTCTCTCTCTCTCTCTCTCTCCTCTCCTCTCTGTATCCGAAGAAAGATATTAATTCTCATTCATACCTCTTTTACAGAGAAATGTGCTGCGGGGACTGTGGTTGTTGAAAGACAAGTAATCTTTGAAATCTAGATGTCCTTGGATTGATTTGTAGACGACTCTGGAGGCGGATTTTGCATCAGACTGTTATGATGTCGTGTATTTTTGGTACATCCAGATCATTAGAGGCATTATGGTTGTGATCCCACCTCTCTTAGACTAGCAAAAGTCCATTACGCTCAGTTTGGACCTTTTTTTTCTCTCTCTCTCTGAAGAGGCCGAATCACCTAATCTCCCCCTTCCTCCCTCCTTCCCTCTTTCTCACTCCCTCCCTCCTTCCTTCCTTCCTTTCTTCCTTCCTTCCTTCCTTCCTTCCTCTACACGCGCACATTTCAGAAAGTCCGTACTGCTGCTCTCTCTCTAGTAAGGTCACTATCACCGCCCCAGACTGATATGCAGCAGATCATGCTTCAATATGTAAGTAGTATAAGAGGAATAACAACTGGTTGTCGAAGAAATCGTGGATTAAATGTAGAATACCGTACAGCTTGGCTTATTATGCATTGACACCATTAATATGCAGGTTCGAAAGGAGGTGTTCTGTGACTACTCCCGAGATTCTTTTAGGATTCCGTCCTCAATAATTCCGTTCCTTATCTCACTAGGAGGCAATGGGTAGGTGATTTTCCTTTGCTTTTGAAATAACGTTTTGTGTATATTTCAAGGGTAATTTACTGGCTTTTAACCTGTCAGAGACTTTGGCTATTTCTTTATTTGTCGAGTTAATCAATCAGAACGACCAAGCTATCACTACTTTTATACGTGGCTGTGTCGGGGAACACACGAAAAGAGCCACATTAGGATAGGCAGAAAGAACTTATCTCGGCAATATATCCTAGAACAAACAAACAAACAAAAAATCCACACACCAGGATATACCCAAATACACCATACCTTTGACATCCAACTTTTTTATTCCATCTTTACCATGGTATAACCCGACCTCCCGTTTCCATGAAGCAAAACACCCTCATTCTGAACCCTCCTGTGTCGACTACATCTCTGTCACATTTCCGCTGCGATTCGATCTCCCTCTCCATAAAAGAGATTTCTCAGCCATTGACGAGTGGGCGTGAAGGCAGTCACGGTCGCAAAAGCACTCTGCTGCCATCAAGCCAAACGCTGGAGTGTGAATTTACTGCGTGTGGGTTGCAATGCATGGCTGCAACGTCCGGTATGTGTTAGTGTGTGTGTGTGTCTGGCCCATCCATTGATCTCGGTATGTTGAGTGCGGGATGGACTAAGTATTAAATACTTCGATTTTTACTTTTCAATATCATGTAGACTCACGCAGGCACGGACACGGACACACACACACTTACGCACACACACATACACACACACACACCACACACACACACACACACACACACACACACACACACACACACACACATACACACACACATGTTGAGAGCGTAAATATATGTATGTGTGTATGTATGCTTCCATCTATGTATGTATGTATGCACGAGTATCTACCTATCTATATATCAATGTATGCATGTGCGTATGCATGATACAGCTCACTGCATGAATGTTTCCTTTTGCATGAATTCTGAAAAAAGGCAACGGAACATTCACACGAGCAGTCATTGAAATGCAAAGTTTTCATTACCATTTTCCTTCTTTGCTTCTCACTCTCCTCCCTTTCTCTTTTTCTTTCTCTTACTTTCTCTCTCTCTCTCTCTCTGTCTGTCTCTCTCTCTCTCTCTCTCTCTCTCTCTCTCTCTCTCTCTCTCTCTCTCTCTCTCTCTCTCTCTCTCTCTCTCTCTCTCTCTTTCTCTCTCTTTCTTTCTCTCTCTCTCTTCTCTCTCTTTTCTCTCTTCTCCTCTCCTCTTCTCTCTCTCTTTCTCTCTCTCTCTCTTTCTCTCTTTCTCCTCTCTCCTCTTCTCTGCTCTCTCTTTCTCGCTCTTGTATTGTGAAGATCTTAATTCTCATTCATACCTCTTTTACAGAGAAATGTGCTGTGGGGACCGTGGTTGTTGAAAGACAAGTAATCTTTGAAATCTAGATGTCCTTGGAGTGATTTGTAGACGACTGTGAAGGCGGATATTGCATCAGACTGTGTTATGATGTCTTGTATTTTTGATACATCCAGATCATTAGCGGCATCATGGTTGGGATCCCACCTCTCTTAGACTAGCAAAAGTCCGTACTGCTCAGTTTGGACTTTTTTTCTCTCTCTCTGAAGAGGCCGAATCACCTAATCTCCCCCTTCCTCCCTCCTTCCCTCCTTCTTCACTCCCTCCTTCCCTCCTCTCACTCCTCCTTCCCACTCCCTTCAACTCCCTCCTTCTCACTTCCTCACTCCCTCCTTCCCTCCTTCTCACTCCCTCACTCCCTCCTTCTCACTCCCTCCTTCCTCCTCTCCACTCCTCACTCTCTCCGTCCTTCCT
>NW_020868897.1:22500-37500 GCF_003789085.1 Penaeus vannamei
GGGCTGAGGCCCTAGACAGGGGAGATCCCTGCATTGGGTCGCAGTCTCTGTCCCTTAAGCCCCTCTACTACAATAACAAGGATGTAGGAAATGGTGGTAGTTGTGCATGAAATGGGGTCAAGGATATTGGAGTTGAGGATGAGGTGTCTTTTTGAGGTTGAAGTTATCTAGCAGGTGTCGACGAGGGGGTTTAGTAGCAGTGGTCTGAGCCGTGGCCAAAGGGGAGTCAGGGTTCGGTAAACCCTGACTCGGAGTTTGATTTGGGAAGGTTATTTGATAAAGGGACAAGTCTCAGTGGCCCTAATAAGGGTACAAAATCTTTATTACTGGCCACGGGAAACCTAAAATACGTGAAGATAAACGGTCCACCTTACATCTTTTCAACACGGCTCACACTTTATGAATTGGACAAGGGAAGGTAAGGAAAAGGAATAGAGGAGAAAAGACCATCCAAAATTAGTAGAGCCAGTGGTTTGAGGTCCAAGGCAGGGGGGATCCCCTACCTTCAGCCTCAGTCTCCGTCTCCAAAACCCCCAATGACTACAATGGGCAAGGGATTGGGGCCGGGGTTAATGGTTAATGGTTAAAAGCAAAATAAATGTGCTAGACATCTACGGTCATATAGCACTATAGGAAGGTATAGTAAAGGGAGATGCCAGGTGATAGTTGCTATGCGTCAACTACCTAGAGTAATGTTGAAAGGTTGAAGATGGGTAAGGGAGGTGATGAGGGAATGGGTTATGGTGGTTTAGGTAAGGGAATTAGATCAAGTAAAGTAGCTTGACATTAGATAGGCGTCCATTAAGCGAGTGTGGCCAGTACTTAAACGTGCGAGGACCGTCTCCCAACGTCCTGTGAAATGGAGCTGACCAAGAGGAGATTGATGGTTTTACAGTATGTAATTTCTTAGTGTGGAGGTTTGACCAAAAAGATTGCCATCGGGTATACAGGAAGGTTTTAGAGTGGGGTAATAATCCGTAGCTGGAATATGTGAGAAGAGTGGTTGAGGTGATGTGGACATTACAGTATAGCATGCAAGAGCATCAGCCTGTTCATTGCCAGGGATTCCGACATGGCTGGGCCCCCAGCAAAATCTAACAGATTTATGATGTGTAGATAGATAGAACAACCAGTTCTAGATCTTATAGACAAGGGGATTGGTCGAGTACATAGACTTTAATGAGGGTTAAAGAGTTACGGGAGTCAGAAAATAGTGAAAGAGGAAGAGAGGAGTGAGCATATGCGTCTTAAAGGGCATATGTGAAGTAATTATCGTGCACTGTTTTTTTTTTCTTTGAATATTGTTCAATAATGTATGCTTATGCAAAAAAAAAAAAAAAAAAAAAAAAAAAAAAAAAAATCGAAGACACCCTCTGGTATCCCCCAAAATCCCATAGCAATGCCCTTAGAAACGAAGATGCAAAACTCGGCGGTCTTCGGCAATCCCCGTTTGTGACGTTATTCCGAGGACCAGGGAGAATCTTGTTGAATAGCGTGATACACAGTGCACCGCGAGTCAAGGATATCACGGAATTGTCCCAGTTTCAAGCTATTAAAGTTTGTAACAAAGGATGCCGCAGCATTTCGTAGCAATTCATTGTTCCCATTCATGTCACCAGCTATTTGAATGGCCAAAAGACCGCGACGGAGCAAGGAAGTGGATACGTTTTGTGCATCCCAAGCGGAGCAACTTTCAGCCTGTGCCAAGCATTCATTGCGTGGGTACGACACAATGTGCATTGCAAGTGTGCATGTAATCTTCACTGCAGTACAATCATAGGCCTCCTACTAGTTTATCTAAATAATAGCTGGCAAAAACTGCTGCTGGGCTAGGTAGCTACCTAAACAAAATTTATTTATTCAAAATTTATCTACCCTGCCACAGTTTTTGCTCTAGGCCTAGCTATGTTTGATCAAAACATGACCGAGTCAAATATTTTTTTCTGGATATGGCCTGTAGGTAGGGAGGGAAGCTAGCCCCCCCCCCCCTCAATTGCATGATAGCCTCTAACCTCTATATAATATTATGGGTTATTTTTTCATGGTCTTGCTTTATTTCAGATTGATGCACAGAAGTAGGGTAGGTACACCCCCAAAAAGCACAACACAAATAAATACCGATGCCCCTCCACTCGCGAATGGATGTAGGCCTGCGCCACGAGTACAGGCAAGAGATAGCTCAGCCTCCAGAAATTTTGTACCATACACGTTCGACTATAAAAAATGATGGTAATTTTCTATATTACCTTCGCCTCGCCGATATCGACGATTTTAGTATCGTTGGATTCCTCTCACTCTGTACAATCCAAATATGTAGGTTTTATTGCGCGGAAACCCCCCCGTTAGCGGCAAACTTGGCCCCGATAGCATGGGTGACGATGTCGGAGCGCCGGTCGGAGCGGTGGACGTAATATAGAAAATTACCCTAATAATATAACCCACAGTGAAAATGACCATGGTTATTCATATGACTTTCCTTTGCAGGGGGCTGTGCCCCCTGCGACCGCCTGAGGGGGGGGGTTACCGCCCCCACCCTCAGGCGCCGGTCGGAGCGGCGGACGTAATATAGAAAATTACCCTAATAATATAACCCACAGTGAAAATAACCATGGTTATTCATATGACTTTCCTTTGCAGGGGGCTGTGCCCCCTGCGACCGCCTGAGGGGGGGGGCTACCGCCCCTGAAACAAAATCACCACGTATTCACGGCAGGATAGAGCGCACACGAACTAGACGCGGAGCCGATAACCTACAATAACCTAGGATTTTTAAGGTACTAACCTGATTGATAAATGCCGCCGACAGTAGAGAGGGTGCTCCTTTCACGCAGAAGGTGAAGGAGGCGGGGTGCGTCCGGCAGGAGGTCCTAGACCGGAGGATACAGCAACGCTGTAGCACACAGGAATGCAACCTCACATTCAGGTCCTGGTAGTGCATGAGGAACATGCACCGAGCCAGGTACCCTGCGAAGTGCTTCTTCCTGCGGCCACAGAGCGGTACCTTCCTCTTGGCCTCCCTCCACTGCCGCTCGATCGTGTTCGTATGAGCTTGCGTGTCCGGATCTACAAAGTGGTACGAGTGGTTGACGGTCAGTTGCTCGAACCCTTCGTCAGAGAGGCAGTTGTAGGCCTTCCAGGAATCGGAGATGATGATCGACCCCGGGGCGACCCGTTCCTTAATAACTGCAAGGAGAGTGTCGCTGGTCCGATCCTCCACTGGGACGAGGAAGAGATCGCGTCTCCCTGCAGATACCGCCGAAGACCCACTGCCCGTCAATCACTCGGCCCACGTTGTACTTGCGGCGCCCGAACTTGCTCTCGTCTATCTCGACGATCTTTCCTTGGCCGCCGATCATACCCTGCCGATCAAGAGCCCAGTGAACCATCACCTCCCGGCAGAAACTCGACCAGTCGGTGAAGGTCGCTGCGCTCACTCCCAGCTCGTGCCGCATGAGCCGGAACGTGAACCTCTCCCGGACGAAGAAGATCACGAAGATCAGCAGGGTCTCAACATCGAAGAAAGAGCCCACGAACATCAAAGCGGACCAGGCACACCTCCGCCTCTTCTGCTTCCTGACCGCCACGGACCTATCACACCTGAACCTTTTCTGCTTCATGTCCAGGCGTGCTGGCGGCCCGCACCTGCTGCAGGCTTTCTACCGACGGAGGAGGCCGTGGCGGAAGCACATTTCAAGCATCTCAACCTGGCTTGTTGCTACCTCGCACAGAAAATCTGTCTCGGAGTAGGAGCACCCTTCACATACTGTCATCGCGGCAGCCATGGCAGCCATGGCGAAGTACTGAATGCGACGGTTATTTCGGTTAGGGTTTCGAAAATCGTGGTTCCAGGGGACGGGAAACTCGACCTTGAGGCCATTGGCGTAACATCAAGAGAGGCGCAAAACCCGTCGACGAGGGCGCTCTTCTGTTCATGGTATACTCTGTTCATCCTGATTATACTACAATCGTGTCTGTATACAATGCTGACTATGTCAAGGTTAGTATGCTGATTCAGTGGGAATGTTACGAGGTAAATGTAATACGTCTGCCGCTTCGAGATCGACGAGAATTATGTAACGCTCTAGCCTGCCGGGAATACGAGGTGGAGGTTTTGTTTCCTCGGCGGGGGTTGGGGAGCGGCAGCCCCCCCCAGGGGGGGTCGCAGGGGGCGAAGCCCCCTGCAATGGAAAGTATTATGAATAACCATGGTTATTTTCACAGTGTGTTATATTATTAGTTATTTAACCCCTATTTTCTCTAGAACCTTCCATGCCCTCCCTTGCAATCGGAGCCAAGTTTCTTGCTAACGGGGGGGTTTCCGTGCAATAAAACCTACATATTTGAAATGTGGACAATGAGAGGAATCCAACGATACCAAAATCGTCGATATTGGAGAGGCGAAGATAATATAGAAAATTACTAAGGTAATTTAGAATATTATCATTCATTCAATCTCTTCGGGTCTCGACGCGACTACATGTCTGGCTGGTTTGGCACAACTTCCATATCCACAGCGTCGGGCTCGTGCATGTACGGTCCGACAACAACACTTGATATTCCTCTTCTTCCAACTCTTCAAAGACATAGGCACCCTGTGAAGAAGTTGTACCAGTGTCCTCGTTGGAATAATCCGATGAAAGTTTATCGATTTCACTGCCGCTGTAGCCTTGTAGTGAGTCCACCATGTTGTACAATGTATTTAATGCAGAGAATGTTGTGATCGTGTTCTGGAATTGACGTTACACATCCGGGTTCCGGATTTTCGCGGGAAAATATAACTTGACTTCGGAAAATCAAAATAAATAAATTTTTGGGTAATATTTTCAGATTTTTTTTTTTTTTTTTTTTTTTTTTTACTCCTATTAGAGATGGTTTGCGAGCTAATTCTCCCTTTTTAATTTTTTCAGTTGTTACTTCACATAAGCCCTTTAAAGCAAGGACACTAGAGTCAGGAGGGAGGGTGTATTTGAAAGTGCAATTTGGTAAGGTCACTGCAAATCCATCACCTGAAGTGGATTTGGAACCGTCAGTGTAAACATGAATGCTGGAGGAATGAATGGAGACATGGTCAAGGAAATGAGTGAGGAGGATAGAGGGGAGGATATCTGATTTTAGCACCCCATATTCCCTTATTACTACTTTACAGCCTTATTCTCCATCTCTCTGTAATATTACCCCCCTCAACAATACTCCCTCTTCCACATGTCCCCAACCATCTACCACCACCAACCCTACAAATATCTTAAATACTCTATTTAGACCAGGTAAATGGGACCGATTTTTCGTGACCCCTTCTACAGCTCCTTACTCAGGCAACACTCTTCTCTTTCAACAATGCCTCCAAAAACAAGTGGGCAGAGTCCCTCTGGGACACTCCCCACTTGTCCTGTGCAAGTCTCACGGTGCAACTGTTGGTTTGACATGTGGTACCCCATGATCCGGTGCAAGGACCTATTGCAAAAGACATCAAGACGTGACTCCAAGGCACAGGATAATGTCCAAGTTTCACTACTGTATAGCAAAACTGGCATTATCAGGGCCTTGAAGACACATAGCTTGGTCCTTCTGCACAGGTACCGGCATCTCCAAATACTCTTATCGAGAGAGTTCATGACCCCTGCTACCAGGCCAATCCGTCTGCTGACTTACTGGTCTGACAGCCCAGAGTTATGAATTACACTACCAAGGTATGTAAAACTCTCTGTGACTTCAATATCCTCTCCAAAGCACGTACTGACCGAACAGGTTCTAGCAAGTCCCCAAAGTCCTGGATCTTGGTCTTGGTCCAGAAGACCTCTAAACCCAAGGGCTTCGCTTCATACTAAATGCACTGAGACCACCACTAGGTTAAAAGGACTCAGATAGAATAGCAACATCATCAGCAAAGTCAAGGTCAGTAACCTTGATATTGCCCAGAGTTGCTCCACAATGACTTTGAACAGTAGCTCTGCCCAGTATCCAGTCCATGCAAGTGTTAAAAAGTGTTGGTGCAAGGACACAGCCTTGCCTCACTCATGAACTAACAGGAAAGAAGTTCGACAGGCCCCCACCACACTTTACAGCACTTTCAGTACCGGTATACAGACTTGCTATTAGTTCAATAAACCTTGTTGGAATTCCTCTCAGTCTTAGGATCTCCCAGAGTGATTCCCGATGCACCGTATCGAACGCCTTCTTGAGGTCGATGTAGGCTGCAAGCATCCCACGCCCGACCTCACGGCGGCGCTCTACAATGACTTGAAGCACAAGGATACGGTCAATTGTAGACTTACCAGGAGAGAATCCAGATTGCTTCGGCCTCTGATGCTTCAGTAAGTGGTCTGTGATACGTCTTAGAAGGATGTGGGTAAGAACCTTGCCTGGTATACTGAGCAGAGTGATGCGTCGGTGATTGCTGCAGTCCCATCGGTCCCCCTTCCCCTTCCAGAGAGGGATGACCAAACCCCTCAACAGGTCAGGGGGGGGGGGGTTATGGTACCAGACCGCCAGATGGCAGCCAGGACAGCATACAACCCACGTGACATAGGTTCCCCACCAGCCTTTAGCAGTTCAGCTGGTATGCCGCAAATACCTGCTGCTTTGCTGAATTACAGCACTTCTCTCATACAAGTTAACTGTAGGTTGTTCAACCTGGTACAGCTGCTCAAAATACTCAGCCCAACGCTCCCGCACCACAACAGGATCTGAGACGATCTGGCCACTTCCTAAGTGAACCGCTGTCAACTGAGAAAAGGGCTTGGAGTTCAGCTTTCTCAGGGCTTGGTATGCAGGACGGTCATTTACTAAGAAATGGCCTGCTACCTCCTCTGCAAGACTCCTAATAAACTAGTAATGTCGCTCGCTCTGCCCCTCCCCGTCCAACCCAGGATGTTACTACATCCTCCCCTATACCTACTTACTTTCCCGCTTCCACTTCTACCTTCTACCTTCCCCAGTCAAATTTCTTTGCCACACTAAATCCAGACACTCCAATATCAACTACAGCTCCAGTCTCAACTACAGCCCCAAGACCGTCCCCCCTTCCTCCCCACAATACCGCAGCAGACAGGCTAAACGTTCCTCCCCTTCTACTGCACACACCTTCACCTACCTTTACCTTTATTCGTCATACACCAGTCACTTCTTCCCCTCCTCATAAGAAAACCTTTGTCTCGCATGGCTCTCCAACCAACCATAGAAGATATATCAAGGCTAAATGCTTGAGATATAGATTTCCACAACTCATGCTCCCTCCACACTCGAAGTGACCACCGATATCCTTCCTCTTCCTACTGATATTCCCCCTACACCCCTTCCTCCTACTCCCTCATAGCACAACCCCTCAAGTCTGTCTACTACCAATATCCATCCTCCTACTCATATTCCCCCCACACCACTTCCTCCTACTCCCTCCCAACATAACCCACCCCCTTCAACTCCAACTACATGTACATTCTCTCTCCCTCTATCTCCACTATCATTTCCACTCCCTCCTGGATACACATGTGAAACCCTTATGTAATTCCCTTACCTAGACCCACCATAACCCATTCACACATCAACTCCTTTATCCATCCTTAACCTTTCAAGATTACTCTTGACTAGATAGTTGACGCATAGCAACTATCACCCTTCACCCCTGCTTTAAGTATGCTTTCCTATAGTGCTATATGACCTTGGATGTCTTGTACATTAATTTTGCTTTTTTACCATTAACCATTAACCCAACGTCCTTGACCCCATCTACTCAAATACCTCCATTTTCTACATCCTCCCCCATGTTACAACTCTTGAACCTTATTGCCCTCCCAAACACATCACTATATCTTTCCACACCACACCCTCTTCCTCTCGGTCTCGTCCTTCTGCCATTTCTACCTCTACAACACTTTTGGATACTCTGGCCTAGCCAAATGGGACAGATTTTGTTGTGATTCCTCCTACAGCTCAGTACTCAGACAATACCTTATTTTTCCAAAAATGCCTTCAAAATGACGTAGGCAAGATCCCCTTCTGCAGTCATCGTGATCGTTCACGCCTTGTCACAGTTGAATCTGAGTCTCAAGCCCATGCAATATCTTACTTGGTTGACCTCACTGGTAAAGCTATCCCTGTTCAACCTCACCCCTCCCTTAATCCTTGTACAGGAACGGTTTCCATTCTCTCAAATAAATGCCCTCTTTATAACAGGGAATGGTCGGATTGTGAAGAAATACTAAACTGCCTTACAGACTATGATGCAACATCAGTACAGTGCTACACTTTCCCTCCCAGAGGTCGCTGAAAGTTCCACGCTAATATTGGCAAGATTACCCTCCGTATAGTAGAACTTGTATCATCGAAGATGATGATAGCATGTGATTGTGATTATTCTGTTTTAGAAGGTAATTTACTGTGATATTTTTGTGATATTAGGAATGTATTTTTATCTTGTATATTGAAATATTTTGTATCTGTACGGTGGAATATTATTTTATATTTCTATGGAAGCTTTATCGTGAGTTCTTGCCAGCGCATGCCGTTGCGCTTTTGTTTTTTGTTGTTGATTTTGAACACGCAGGATGGTGACGGTACGCTTGGCGTGTATCCACGTGTGACATTTCATATAAAATTTTTGATTTAAACACCATGTGCAGGTGTTTTTCTTACATTTCATCACAACGTAAGTATAAGTTGCTAATGTGTTAATCAGTGATATATTGGGTGGGAATAATGAAATGTTATTTGGGATTTTACAGGGTCTCAAAGGGGTCATTCTAGGCATGTTTTGTTTTCTATTACTATCTTCATTGGTGTATAAGCTTTTTATAGTACTGAAGTTCATATTTCCTTATGGAAACAGTTGCATAAGAATTCACTTATGTAATTCAGTTTTGATTGTTTTGTAGAATATGGATGTGAAGATACGTTTATGTTCAATATTTTGGAGCAATGTGGTATATTGTTTTTGTAAATTTTCAACTACAGGGTATTTACAAAGGATTTATTGTCTACAGTTTAACCTGAGGGTTAAATGTTTTGTTCTGCTTTAACTTTGTATGTTACATATAAAATATTTTGATCTGCAGGTTGAAATAAAACATTACAATGCCCAGAAGTCTTTTTGTGTGAAAAAAAAAAGCTTTCACTTCTCACGCTACTATACATCACCCTTCATCCCCATTATCATCCATTTCAGACATAAAACAGATATTTTCAACAACAGTATTAAGAGCTGTCTTTACAGCCATTCCCCAGACCTTACATGTCTAAATGTGTTCCATGGTGAACTCAGATTGTACTAAGGCGCTCCGTCTAAAACGCGCAGCGTGGAATAGTTACCGATACAAATGTGACACTCCTTATACTCCACCATCTGTTCTTATATCCTCTAAAAAAGCATCTGCCCATCTTCGATGTACAATTCAAAGCGACAAAATAACGAGCTGGAAAAAAAATATATCTCTTCATTTACATCCACAGCATCTGTATCAGCTATCTGGCGACGGGTTCACAAAATAACAAACAAACATACTTCCCATCCATCCCTAGTCCTCTATATTAGAGATACCCACATATCAGATCCTATCCAAGTCGCTAACAAACTAGGTGATTATTTCAGCCAAGTTAGTAGCGGCTCTAATCTTTCTCTGCACTTCCACCAAAGAACAAATTCCTATCACATTCTCCCTCTCTTCCGATGAACCATACAGTACTCCCTTTTCTTACTCTGAAATACACACTGCCTTGGGATCATGCCATAACACCCATGAGGGCCCTGACGGTATTCACTACCGTATGCTCAGACACCTCACATTATCCTCTTTATCCTTTCTCCTTAACATTTATAATCTAATTTGGACGATAGGAAATTTTCCACCACTGGAGCGAAGCCCTCATTCTTCCGTTACTAACCCAATAAATCGGGTACCCACCCACAAAATTACCGCCCCATCGCTCTAACTAGCTGCTTATGAAAGCTATTAGAGCGAATGGTAAACTTTCGACTGATGTATCTGGAATCACATATCCTCTCTCCTTCACAGTTCAGATTCCATTGTGCCAGAAACACAGCAGGACCCCTTGCTTATTTTGAGACCTATATAACATCCGCATTTGCACGCCATGAATCCATTTTAGCCATATTCTTCAACCTAGAGAAAGCATACGATACCAACAAGCGTTATCATATCCTCTAACAACCGTCCTCTCTAGATATATGCAGAAACAGTCCTTAAAAATTCTTTCCTTTCCAAACGCTCTTTTCAAGTCAAAATTGCTTTGTCTACATCATCTTCTTATCCTCAGATCGAAGGCGTCCCATAAGGCAGTGTTCTCAGCACTACCTAATTCCTTGGAGTAATTTTTCGACTCCAAACTATCCTGGCGAGACCATATCCTTTCCATTATAGAAAAAGCTCAACGCCGTCTTTGAATCCTACAAACTCTATCCCACATATCCTGGAGATCAGGCCGTAAAACTCTCCTCCATCTTCTTACAACCTTGAACCTCTCCACTCTTGATTATGGATGCCAAATATACTCATCTGCCTCTACCACACTTCTTAATCATCTAGATACATCCACCATTGTGGTCTCCACTTAGCCTTAGGGGCATTCTGCTCCTCCCCAGTTGAGAGCCTGTATGCTGAGTCAGGCATACCATCTCTCTTGATGCTGTGCCCTCCTTTCTCTGATGCCATTCACATTTTCACCAACACTCCCTCATCAAATTAACTATTCCTTAATTTCTAATTCCCAACTTTACCTCATTTCCTTTTACCATCCACATGAATACTGTCCTTTCCCATCCCCTCTTTCCAATTCTCCAACCTGTCCCCTTCACTGTCCATTCAGTTCCTCCATGGCTTTTCCTTACCCCCAAATTTGCTCCTCAGTGTTTCTTGACCCACCAAAGTCAGATATACCTACTTCTGTTCTCCTCGCACACATTCTTAACCATTTTCCTATACATTTCTCTAGTATACACGTTTACAATAAGGACTCCAAAACCACCTCTGGAGCAGGTTTTGCAGTTATCTTCCCAACCTACACATTCAAATATCCCCTACCTCCTGAATTTAGGGTTCTCACTACATAAATATATGCAATCCTCTTCGCCTTAAAACATATTTACTCTTTTTCTTCCTCATATTTCACTATTTTTACTGGCTCTCGAAACTTTGTATCTCTCATAAGTTCATACACAACCAACCCCCTTGTCTGCAAAATTCAGGACTGATCTTTTTATCTATATACACGATATAAAACTATCAGGTTGTGCTGGGTGCCCAGTCATATAGTGCTCGGTCACTATGTCCGCATTCGTACCACAATCGGAACCACCTCTATGTTGCTTATGTAATGTTCCCATTTCAGTCTCACACATCCCATTGTCCTGTCCACGTTTTACCACATCCCGCACTGCTGCTTTTCCAATCTTCCCTACATCGACCTCCCAACCTATCAGACATCCAATACTTACTGCATTGAAAACCTAGTCTCCTTCCTCAGAAACATACATATCCTTCACTTGATCTAATCCTCTCCAGGTTATCCCTAACTTAACTCAATAACTCACCCCCTCCACCTCTACCTAACTATATACACTTCAAATACCATCCTACTACTACACAGCCACTGACGTATAATACCTAGCCAATAACTCATCTCCATTTCTACCCTTCTGATACTGTACCTCCTATAGTGCTACATGACCTTCGATATCTTGCACATTAATTTCGCCTCTAACCATTAATCTAACTTAACTCCCGTTTTAGTTGTTTAGCCCTTAACCCTCAAAGGGACCCTGAGGGGTAGACTGTTTCTTTCCCTAACATAGTCAAATTCAAATTACTATATTCCATTTGTTACAATGGTTATTCTTATTATATACATAATACAAATAAATACAAGTTAAACAGAGAATCTTGTCTATTCTTATATTTAGAAACCTGATGCCATTGGTGATTTAATAGATGTTCCTTTAATTTCCTTTTGAGTGTATATGAGTTTTGAATGTTTCTGATATCATAAGGCAGTTGGTTCCATATCATGGGTCCACATGTTAGTGTCTGTCGTGCCCCTATGTCATTACGTGATCTTTTAACATATAGGTAGTTACCTTGTCTTGTTTGGACACAGGTGTTACCTACAGTTGGAAGGGTTAACAACCATTTTGGATAAAAACCGTGGATCATTTTGTGAATTAGTATGCAAGTATCATGGTTACATTTGTGATGTACTTTTAGCCAACTTTGTTTATGTGTGGGATAATGTGGTCATACTTCTGTACGTTCCCAAGTGCTACCCTAGCAGCAAAGTTTTGCAATTTTTGAATTTTCTGAATTTGACCTTTGTTTGCTGTACCCCATATATTTGAGCAATAGTTAATTATACTGAGAACTAGTGTTTGTATAACAGATATTCTAGTTTCAGCAGGGATTCTATTTTTGATATGACAGGTAAATTAGTGTGCCCATTACTACCTATGAAGATACATTGTCTTATCTGGATTTATCTTAAGGTCATTTGAGTCAAAGTATCCTTTCACTTGTGAGTGTCTCCTGGGTCTTTTGTATCAGTGTATCTAAGTTGTTTACAGAATCACTATGCAGAAAATTGTGAATCATCGGCGTATTGAACAAGAAGGCAATTTTGGGCTATGGTTGACAGATCATTTACAAATATTATGAACAGGATTGGGCCTAATATAGATCCTTGTGGGACACCAAAGGATACACTCTGTTTTTCTGATATATTCTCGCGAATTTTGACTGATTAGGTTCTATTACTTAGATAACTTCAGTTATCTTAAATTTTGTGATTCATTAGTTTACTAATGAGGATTTCATGATTAACACTATCAAAGGCCTTTGATAAGTCGCACAATGTAAGCAAGTTTATACGGTTGTTGTCTATATTCTCATAAATATTATATGTAATCTGCAATAATGATGTTTCAGTAGACAGCTTACTTCTGAAGCCATGCTGTGTTCTAGATAGTAGGTCATGTGTCTCTAGAAATGTTGTCAGTTGGTCTGCTACGATTTTTTCGAGTACCTTCGACAGTATAAGAAGTATGGTAATAGGGCGATAATTATTAACTTTGTCTTTGTCGCCAGATTTGAAAACGTGTTATTATGCCATGCTTCCAGAGCGATGGGAAGTCACCGGTGACCAAAGATGTATTAATGATAACCGTTAAATAATATGCCACAGCAAGTAGGCTGTCTCTGAGAAAGCGAAGAGCAATGCCATCCACTCCCACAGAATTTGTTTCACGCAGGTGTTTTATTGTCAAGATTACGGTTTCTATTTGAACAGGTTGTGGTCTGAAACTATTGGCTAATGGCTTTATTCTAAGTGTATTTTGTTTAGATATGGAAGCGTTTGTTTGTTCATATGTGGAATGTCCAATTTTGGCGAAGAACTCATTAAATTCATTTGCACTAATTTTGGTGTTTAGATTATCTTTATGGTTGTTTTTCTTTGGTACAAGTGTTTTTAAAATCCATGTTTTAGCTGAATCTTTTTTACAATTTATTAATCTATTTCTAAAGTAATACGTTTTGGCTTCTTGTATTAATGATTTGACATTTCACTTTGTTTTTAGTCAGCCTGGAGTGTCATGTCGAGTCTGTTATTTTTGAGAGTGTTATGCACATTATTTCTATCTGTTATGGCTCTCTTGATGTCGTCGTTTATCCAAGGGGCCGGAGAACGTCTAATAATTTTTGTGACAAAGGGGGCAATGGCATTTATACTATCATTAATCACTTCCGTGAACACCTTTACCTGCTTGTCTACGTTATCTGTTTGCAAAAATTTGTAAAAGAGTTGATTCTTTGGCTATTATGAGTTGGCAAAATGACTGAGAATCATAAAAGCTTTTTGTAAATACTGGTCGTTTTCACCGTTATGAGTTCGTGGTCGGCAACATGTTATGTAGTGACGTCTATGTGGAGGACAATGTCAGCTCTGTTTATTGGAATTACAATTAATGCCGAAGTATTTTCTGTGATTCTTGTAGGTTTATTTACCAATCTTTTAAATTTTTTATTAATTATCTTTCTTAATTTAGAATTTGTCAAGGCGTCTCATGGCCAATAATGAAGATGTAATACCTTAGTAGCGGCAATGAGGCTTGCCCCTTTATCAAATAGCCCCACCAATTCAAACTCTCCCGGTTCTCCGACCCCAGGCTCTCCTTTGACCACGACTCTGAACACTGCAACTACTACCCACTCCTTAATGTCTACTAGTGCATTACCGACCCAAGTCGAGAATCAATCTCTAGATCTCAATCTCAATCTCAATCATTATGCGCAGGGCGCTAATGGGCGTATAACACGCATATTGGTGGTTGGTTGCTGGGAGAAAGGATGAAGGATTAAGGTGCAAGTGAAAGTGTTGGTGTTAGAGAAGGTGCTTGTAGTGTTGTGTTTGTTTAGTTTGTATTGAGTATTGAGTCTTTTAGCTTTAATTATATGTTGGGGGAGCCTGTTCCAGTCGCGTATGGTACGTGGGAAGAATGAGTGCTTGTAAGGATCAGTGTTGGTGTGTTATGTGACCAATTTACTACTGTGTGAGTTCCTTGTGTTGCGTGTGTTGCTTGTAAGTCTTCATGTTTGTTGATGTCTATAATGTTTGTGGTTTTGTGCATGCTTGTAAGTCTGTGTGCATGTCTTCGTGTCTCGAGCAGGTCCATGTTAATCTTTTTTTTTTTTTTTTTTTATGAGATGTAATACCAGGTGTATGTGCGTAATTGTGTACTGGCAGCCCTAGTACTGACCTGCACGAGCTTTTCAATGTTGAGCTTTTCAATGTTGTGCTTAGTGCAAGTGTCCCATAGAGCTGTATTGTAGTCTAATGTTGAACGTACAAGTGTCTTTTAAGCTACATGTTTGATGTCAGGGGTACCGTTGTGTAAGTTCCTCTTCAGAAACCCGAGTGTCCTGTTTGCTTTATTGATGATGAAATCGATGTGTGTGTTGAAGGTGAGGTTGTTGGTTAGGTGGATGCCAAGGTATTTATAAGATG
>NW_020868897.1:45000-50000 GCF_003789085.1 Penaeus vannamei
AAGGAAGCTAGAAGCCTCCAAACCGATAACGAGCAGCGCTCCCCTCCCTAAATCCTTGGATGGCAGGCATGCTTCGAGAGAAACATTACATGAAACCCCAGCTAGTCTGTCAGGACAGGCTGAAACTGTGCCAGCAGGCCGAGTCTGTACAGCCAAAGTCTCGTCCCCTGACCCGAGGTGGCACTTCCAACCTAGGCACTACACCCCTCGGTAGAGCCTTAACCGAAGTGTCTGACTTAGAGGAAGTTGTACAATCCTCAATCAACGAGGATCTGTATTTATCTGATGCCACCAGCACTGGGGCATCTGAAGCTGAAGCAAGTGACACTGAGTAACCATCATGGCACACAATCTAAGCATACTGCAGTGGAATATCTGTAGCTATAAAAGCAAGAACTCCTTTCTCCAGTCAATTGTGCGAGCAAGGAGCATTGACGTCGTCATGCTCCAGGAGACACTAACTGGGATCCGTGTGCTTCTCAGGATATCATGCCTTCACCACTCCAAACCTGGATGGTGCTAGAGGCCTGATGACACCTGGTAAAAGAAGCTATCCCGTGCTCCTAATAGCCAATCCGCCGCACTGTGGAGATGGTGTTGAATCTCTTGCTTGTTGAGATTCAGCTACCTGGGGGCCTATAAAAATATATAATATTTATAGCAAACCACTGTGTGAGAGCTTAGATCTAAACCAGGTCTGTGCTACTGCAGCACAAGACCGAGTGATCATAGGGGGAGACTTCAATGCACACATGGCCATGCTGAATCCCCGCAAAAGGCCGAACGCGGCAGGCATTCACATAGCAGAAGTGCTTGAGACATTCCCTGAGATCGCTCTTCTCAACACAAAGAACCAACGCATGTGAAGGGAGGGGTCCTAGACCTCACCTTTGCCACTGCAACAATGGTGGAGAGAATTCGGTGGTGTGTCGATGATACGGTTACTAGTGATCACTACGGCATAGTCACCACACTAATGGATGCAGGTCCAGCCCAAAGACCACATCACATTCCTAAATGGAAAACAGACAAGGCCAACTGGTTTGCCTTCCAGGAAGGCTTGGCTCGATGCTGAAAGACAATGAACCCAATAACAATAATGAAAACGTGGATGTGCTAGAGGCAAGGCTAATCCAGGCCATAAACCAGGCAGCCTCACAAACCATCCCAAAACTCGCCCATGGTCCAGAACTCACAAAGACGCCTGGTACTATAATGACGAGATCAAAGAGGTCAACCACAGGGTTAATATGTGTAGAAAAAACTTCCGACGGCAAAGATCTCCCGACAATCTGGCCCTGTTGAGGGAAGCTGTCATGGATGCCAAGGAAACTACCAACAAAGTAAGGCAGGAAAAATGGCTGGAATGGTGCCAAACTTTTGGGCACCAGACCAGCCTTACAGAGTTGTGGAAACAGGTCGGGCAAGCGACAAGCCGCCAAGCCCCGAAATGCACTCATCATGACCCACAATCAGAGGCTAACAGATTGGTGCTTGAGTTCTCTGCCAGAACCAGCACCAACAATCTGCCTCCAATGATGAGAGAAAAACAACAAAACTTAAATCCAGAAAGACTTGCTCTCTGCCAGAACCAGCACCAACAATCTGCCTCCAATGATGAGAGAAAAACAACAAAACTTAAATCCAGAAAGACTTGCTCTCATAAGAGACAAGGCACTCGAAGCTGATGAAACGGATGCCTTGTTCTCTCTTAGGGAACTAAGAAAATCATACAAATCCAGTTCTGGGTCAGCACCGGGATCTGATGGGATCTCTCACCCCATCATTTCGCATCTAGGCCTTGCAGGAGAACTTGCATTCTTGCAGGTTATCAACAAATCCTGGCAAACAGCCACGGTGCCCCAGAGCTGGAAACAAGCCACAATAGTTCCCATCCCAAAACCAAAGGAGCCTGGCAAGTACCGTCCCATCTCTCTTCTCAGCTGCCTGGGTAAAACAGCTGAGAAGATGGTACTCAACAGGCTCCGATGGAAAACGGGTCCCCCCCATGAACACCTGCACGGGTTCACAAGGGGTAAGAGCACTGCTCATAGCATTTCCACACTCTTAAGCACAATCTGCACCTCGCCCGCCGTGGTTGTCTTCCTTGACCTGGAGAAGGCTTTTGAACTGGCAAGTCCGCTTGCCATTCAAGAGACCCTAATCCACAAAGGAGTCAAAGGCAGACTCTTGGCCTGGATAGCTGACTATTTTAAAAATAGATCAGCAAATGTCAGATTTCAAGGCCACCTCTCACAGCACATGCCACTTGAAAATGGAACTCCTCAGGGAGGGGTTCTTAGTCCAGCCCTGTTTAATACCCTCATGTCCAACATACTCGACATTCACCTGCCAGAGGGATGCAAGATCATCTCTTATGCAGATGACTTGGCAATCATAGCCTCTGGCAATCACTGCCTTACTAGAGCTCAGCGTTGTCTGAACCTGGTGTCTGAAGAGTGTTGTAGGACGGGTCTAAAAATATCAGCAGCAAAATCCAAAGCAATGGCACTGAGAACCAATGTCAGAAACAAAAAACTCACTATACAGGGTATGGATCTGGAATGGGTGAAGGACTATCTATACCTTGGTGTATGGATAGGACACACTCACTTTCAAAAAGGAGATCCAATACCTGCTTGACAGAACCAAGGAAAGACTGTCAGTCATGAAAGTCATGACAGGGAGACACATAGGAGCAGGACACAAAGTACTAAGATCATTCTATGTACATGCTGTCCGTCCTATTATTGACTATGCATCTGTCGCCCTCATTGCTTCCAGCACAACATTAAAAGAAAAACTGGAAACAATACAAAACGAAGCAGCCAGGATAATTCTAGGTGCACCTAAGTGGACAAAGGTCATCAACCTCCTCATGGAAGCTGATTTACCGTCCATGGACACTAGAATTGATCTAATGGCAGCACAGTTCCTTTCCAAGGTCCTGCAGGCACCCACAAACTCCTATTTAAGACAAAGAGTTCTCAGACGCCTACAACAAGATTACCAGTTGTTTGCGGACAATTCCTGGCTCACACATACAGCCAGAGTTTTGATACGCTTTCAGCTAAAAGATTCATTGCTTGCCAAGGGTATGGACTCCCCTCACCCTGATTACAAAGAACCCCCGCCGTGGGCAAACGAAATGATCGAATTCTCAATTCTAAATCTCACAATGAGAAAAGATCAATATTCCATGCCTAGCCTAAAGGCACAAGCACAAAGGTCATTGAACAAATAACTCCGCCGGGTAGTATAACTTACTACACGGACGGATCCGTGGATCCAATAAACCATACTGCAGGCGCCGGCTTTGCAACAAAGGATACCACAGCATCCATTAGGGTCACTGACAATGCCTCAACGCTTCAGGCTGAAACGGTTGCGATCATGGAAGCATTAACACACGCGTCCCTGAGGGAAGGGCACGTTGTCATTCATACAGATTCAAGAGCAACTATTGACAGCTTACAGCATAGCATGCCCCCAGATAACATCTACCTCTTGACAACAGTACTAAACATAGCCCAAAGAATCCTCTTCGAAACGTTACTTAATAAAGATGTTCATCACAGCCCTGGCCCTCCTTTTCCTTCTGAGATTACGATTCCCGAATGGAAAATCAACTGCAGAAATCACTCTGAAGACCTACAGATGTGTCAACAAGAACATCTTCAAAACCAAGAAATTAGAATTGGACCTTGTATTCCTGAATCATTGCAAATTGTACAACATCATTCCCAATTTCCTCAGATTCAAATTGTACGATAAGTCATTCCTCTTAACCAACACCTACAAATCTTGGCTCCTCATATTACTTGACCGTGAAATCAAAAGACAAAGCAGAAAACTCACTAAACTCAAGGTCACTACAAATAACCTTGTTCTTGATTTGAAATCAAAAGTCAGTGTGTTTGATTTCAAATGCCTCTCTGCACTGATTAACCATAATGTTGACAGAAGATTGTCTTCTGTGAAAGAAATCCACCACAGGAAGCTAAGAAACTTGGGTATCGACCTTAGAAATAAGGTTGATATTAACAAAGTTATCTTTAATTTCTCTGACCGAACTCTATCTGCTGATGAAAATAATGCCTTATCTCTAGGTTTGGATTTTGGTCTACGACCCCGCAAATTAAGTTATTTCAATTTTTTTACCCATTTCGAAAGAATTTGCCATATGCTTAAAAATTGTAATATCTACAAAGACACTTTCAATGCAGTGTTCAACAAAATCTCTGCTCTTGCTAATAATATGTATGTACAGCATTGCAGAGAATCAATGTATAGCCCAGACCACACAGAACAATATGCTAATGTTCTTCAAAATTTAAAAGACGATGATAGCATTGTGATAACAAGACCAGACAAAGGAAAAGGCATAGTAATCCTTAACATAGTAATCCTTACTGTAACAAAATATCTAAACTTGAAGATAAATTAAACAGACTCTTACGACCTATTAAAGAAACCATTAATGAAGCCACATATAATTCCATTCTCGCTTCTGGCTCTCGTCCTGGTTGTTTATATGGACTCCCTAAAGTTCATAAGACTGGTACACCTCTGAGTCCTATTGTTTCATCAATTAACACTTTTAATTATAACCTTGCTAAATTCCTAGTTAAAATTATAGAACCCCTTACCACTAATGAGTACACCACTGCCAACACCTTGGAATTTGTAAATGAAATTAAACAACTCAACATTGATGATCCTACAATAATGGCAAGCTTTGATGTTGAATCTCTATTCACTAACGTTCCTCTGTCAGAAACCACCCAGATTATCACAGATACCACATCTGACGAGTCTTTGTTACACTTTGGTCTCAACAAAAAACAGTTTAATTCCTTTCTAAATGTTGCCACGAGAGACTCTGTTTTTTCTTTCGATAATCAACTTTACACTCAAATTGACGGTGTAGCCATGGGTTCACCCCTCGGCCCTAGCTATGCTAATACTTTTCTTTGCCATCATGAACGAAATTGGTTAAA
>NW_020868897.1:55000-67500 GCF_003789085.1 Penaeus vannamei
GCCATTCTCCCACCATTGGTCCCAGTAGTACGACGACATCACGCGCGTGTAGCCGTAAGGCCAACCCAACATGAATGCGTTGGCCATCTAAAGGAAAGAGAGTCATCATTTCATGCATTTTCGTGTATGATTATGCACCGGCATCAAATTCTTATGTGATATAATAATAGTATGTCATAAATATATAGAATTATTTCTTCATATTGACTGATCACCTGTGATTAACAAGTCCTTCTGAAAGAGCGATCTGAAGAGAGATGCATGGCTTCTTGTTGCGTAACTTATATTTGCTCTCAATCTAAACGTTAGCTTTCTGGAGGCCCTCACCTTGTACCATTTAGGGACACGGAAGGTAAGGATCATGTCTCCTCCGGCACCATGGCCGCGCTGGTTGTCGTGGTTGTCAATGAAGACGAGTGAGTTGGCCCTGTGCATCATGCCCCAGCCTTCGCCGAAGTTGTTGAGGTACTTCAGCTGGTTGTTGCCGCGGAATGCCTCGCCCAGGTACTTGCCGTACCGAAACTCCGTTACACGTCCTTACCGACGTATTCTTCGCTGGATATGGCCTCGCCGCCTGTGAAAATAGGCATAATATGTATAGGAATATGGTAATATATATAATATATTTATGACATATGTAAATGTATATATGCGTGTGCGCACGTAAGATGAAGAGACAAATTTGCATAAATCATATATCCAAATATCCAAAGAATAATTCTTCAGAAAAAAATACCCAGATCAATGACTTCTTGGACGATGAAGGGTCTGGCACCGACCCCGTAGATATCTGGACTGAGGTCGTCCAGGCTATCGAAAATGGCCTAAAAAGAAACAGCGATCAGTACTTGCCAGGGCATTGAGAAAGTGACGTAAAAAGAAGGTACGAATTCCTTTTAAAAAGTCTTTTTTTTTTGTATGTATACCTTCATGTCCCCAGGCCACATGTGCTTACTGGCGTCGACGCGGAAGCCGGCGACACCGAAGCTGATAAGGGTGTTGAGGTAGTCCCTGATCTTGCCTCGCACGTAGTCAGTGCCTTGGTTCAGGTCGTTCATCCCGGACAACTTGCAGTTGCGTACCTACAGTGAATATGATAGTGAAGGCTGTAAATGTAACGAATTTCGTTACCAAACCCGGTTGATTCATCATAATTCAATTTGTTTTCACATCTACTATTTTTACATCAATTTTTTTACACATATTGTACCTGATTGGCGTCGCCGTAGTTTTCGATGTCACCGGATCCGGTGTGGCAGTTGGCGTCGGTTGAAATCAAAACCGGAGTAGGGACACCGGGGTAGGACTGTGCGCCTGAGTCAAAGGAGGACCCACCGGTGCTTCCTGTGCCCGCTGGCCACCAACCGGTCATGTGATTCACCACGATGTCGACGTAGATCCTGGAGACGAGGTAATGCTACTCTGGTGACGGCAGTCCTCTATTTCTTTAGTATTCTAATTGTCAGTATATAGGGATGAATTTACCTTACTCCCACGTTGTTGCATCGAGTTATCATGTCCTTGAAGGCGTTTTCGTCGCCAGAGCGAGAGACGATCTTGTAGGACACCGGCTGGTACCTCTCCCACCACGGCCGCTGCACATCTCCCTGGTATGCTACCAGACATTCAGTGGGTGGTATACCTTCCGAGAAAGATTTTTTTTTTGTATGTATATGACATAGAATATTTAAAGCGTTTGTGATATGGTTCCTAGGGGATGTCACATCATTCCACTGCGTAAAACGTTTTTCAGTGTTGGAATGTGAGTCCGTGGATACCTGAACGCCGGCGAATCCTCGGGGAGCCAAGAAGTTCTCGCATTCGCGCGGCGATGTCCGGCCACTTCCACTCAAACAAGTGGACGATAACCTTGTAGAAGATAAGTTATGAGGGTAGCATTGGATCTGCTGTCTTATGTTAATATTTATATTTTAAGAATGGTACTAAAATAATCTATCATGAACAGTAGTTTTAATGATTTGGATAACTCTGAAAAGTACTAAAAGGAATAAAAAAATCCAGTACTGTGCATTATGTAGGACTTATGTTAGGTTAAGCAAAATGACTGACCTGTCCATTGCTAGAGTTGGGATCCCACTGCGCCTGTGCGGCCGCAGCCAACAGCACTACCAGAGGCGCGACCCTCAGCATTGCTGTCGCCTAAGATTTGAAGTGCTTGTTTAAAAAAAGTAGATTGCGACGTCGAATTCCGCTATGATTGTTTTCTAAATGTACATTTTCTGGAAAACTTTAACTTTTTTTTAATTTGAATTTTCTAAATTTCAGATATCATGAGCCTTTAATTTGAATGGTATTCAGTATAAGCTCATAAAGCCCTCTAGCTCCAAAACAAACCTGGCTCAAAAATCAGTGACTCATTTTACAAGGATAAGTTAGACACATTGTCAAGTGAATTAACATAGATGCTCACCTTTGGGCAAGAGAGAGAAGTAGTACGAAAACCTACAGAAGTCGGTTATTAAGAGCGAGCACGATGTCTTCTCAAGCCTTGCAGACGCATCTGCTGTTTCTCTGTTGTCACTGATATAGTCTTACAAAAAAAATAATAAGACGGATCATAACCATGATGAATCACCCCGACCACGTTGTACAGAAGAGAAGGGTTATGTTCTCATTACAATTTCAGTCGTGAAGTACATTAAGTCGCTTTATATCTCATGCAATAGATGCTATTGTATTTAAGATATCTGTAAATACGTATGGTTGTAGTCAGAAGACTTGCTGTGTAATTTGTGACTGTCAAGAAATGAGGGGGTTTCTCTTTTACAGTTTTTCTACAATTATGACATTGCAATTGTCTGAAGCAATGACAAACTTTTTTGGCCTTAATTTATTTCCCAATTTCTAATGAAATCAATAAACTAGTCACGTAGTTGCTTTGTATTTCAAATAGAACGTTTATAAAAAATATGATTGCAGATGCAGTCACAAAAATATGGAATTTCTACTGTAGTCACGGTGACGCTATTGTAAGCGAAGTGTAAGAGAAGATAAGGATCAGGAAAAATCATTTCCTTATGTGAGTCTCAACATATGCTTCCTCGTTCTTAATTACTATGTAATCATTCAAATTTATCTTCATATATGTATGTAATATATATGTATATATATATATATATATATATATATATATATATATATACATATATATATATATATATGTATATATAATATATATATATATATATATATATATATATATATATATATATATATATATATATATATGTATATGTATATATATATATATATATATACATATATATATAATAAATATGTATATATATATATATATATATATATATATATATATATATATATATATATATGTATGTATGTATGTATGTGTGTATATGTATGTGTATATGTGTATACGTCATATTAACAAAAATAATAATCATCATAATTATCATTGTTTTTGTGATTATCATTATCATTGTTATTGTTGATATTATTATTGTTATCATTGTTGTTGTTATTATTAATATTATCATTATTATCCTTGTTATTATTAGTATTGTTGTTATTTTTATTATTTCTATCATTGCTATTGTATTCTAATTATTATTATTCCTGTCATCATCATTATTATTATGAGAACGCTTCAACGATTCTCAGAATTGGCAATGTCCAGCGTGGTCAATTCGATTTTCACTCTTAAGCTTTATTGTAGATTGAATAACAATTTCGCTGCAAGCAAATCAGAGTAAAGTCTGGTCTTTTTTCGGCGATTTTCGCCTACTTTGCCGAATTTGATTTAAATGCATTTTCAGGGAGTTCCAAGGCCCCCGGTTCTCCCTGGAAATTTCAAGGCCCGACCGTTATTGTTTAGGTGGTGGCAGCCATTTTCGATGTCGACTGAAATATTACTTTTCCACGTTACCTTAGAAAATTGGCAATTGTGACGCAATGATTAGAGATAATAAAAATAATGAGTTTATTTTTGAAAGCTTATTAAATTTCACGATAATGAAGATTTTTTATGGAGTATTTTATTTTATTTATGTTTCATCATACATAGTTTGATCTATGAGCAAAAAAAATCGAAAATGCAAACCTCCCCCCCAAAAAAAATGGGAGGTAGGATTGCCATATGATCCGGATCACCACCAAAATTTTATTTATTAGGTAAGACAAACCTCAGGTAAAACTTTAAAATCTGCTCATAACTTTTCGAGTTAGAAAAAAATCCTGGATCCAAACCATGGTCTGCACCACCACCAAAGTGGTGGTGCAGACCATGGTTTGGCTAATGGTTTGGCTAACACACACTTTGGTTAAAGTCTCATTAAAATGTGTTCAATAACTTTTAGAAATATCAGAAACACATACAAAAAACAATCAACAAACAAACAAAGAAACAAACGGGAGTTACAATATAAATAAACAAAAGGTCATGGGGTACACGAAAATGATATATATGTGCTTATATACCTTATATACATACTCTTACATTGCCTTATAATAGTATTTCGTCTTTTCACGGGAGCCTGAGTGTGAAAATTGGCTATGTGGTCCCGTAGAGTTAAACACCACCATTCCGCAGATGTAAAGGGACATACGTCATAATGCTGTGACGCACGGCGCGCGCTGAGAAAAGGACGCGTGATTCCCGTCCGACTGGAGAAGTTATTTTTTCGACCATTATTATACATTGTAAAATCCCATTAGAGGAACAATAATAGGTAAATAACAGATAATTATATCAAATACAAGTATTTCCTACATGATTTGTCATATAAAATGTATAAATAATGAAAAGGAAAAAATCATGATTATTTGAACTTCACATTTTTATGCATAACACATGTATTTTAGTCCGATTTTAACGTATAATGGCTCATTTTGTAGCTGAATAATATATGTATTACAATGCAATAAGGATTTGCAATATTCATGTGCTTCTATAAAAGTGACATATATTTCAAAATCCTCCTATTAGGGTGTTTTAACAGTCACCTTCGGAAAATATTCACCAAAAAAAAGTAAGGTCGACTTCTCAAAAATGGCTTCTGCATATAATAGTAGAAGAATGGCTGTATGATTTTGTTTTCATTTTTATTATTATTATTATTTAATGGTCAATGTAGGCCTATACACCCCCCCCAGATCATTGCCATACTCTACACTATACACAAGATTTGAGAACCGTTTCGTGCTGGCAATGTCCGGAAGACTTTGGAATGCAGGTACATGACAGAGGATTATGGTGTAGGAAGACTAATCTTATACCTTGTTTTGTTGATACCAAGTTAGTCATGGCAAGATGAAGAAAACGAAAAATGCCATCTCGGTATACCGCCTCTAGGTATCGTGGAGATCCTCACAGGCGCAAATTAGGACAAAATTTACATTTTATGGCTTTGTGGAAAAATTAAATAGCTACAACTTGTTCGAAATTTTGTTTGCAATTTTTGCCTGTGCTTCTTGTAAAAGTGACAAACGTCAGAAAGTTTTTCACTTCTTTTATTTTCGTGAAGTAGACTACTACAAAAATTCACCCAAAATAAAAAGTAAGTCGAAAAAGAATGTCATACAAGTTGTAGCTATAGGATAGCTCTGTACAAAAATCAAAGAAAATTTAATGTTTTATCATTTTTGAAGACATGAAGATTTCCACCCCTCACTTCATTTTCATTTTTTTTGGGGGGCGGTTCTTTTTTTTACAATAATTCAAAAACTGTTCAGGCGATTTCGAAAAAAAATCGACCACAGGCAATGAGAAGGGGTCTAAATAAAAGGGAGTGAGTTTCATCAAAATCGGCAAGAAAAATCGAAAAATCTAAAAAAAAAAAAAAAAAAAAAAAAAAAAAAAGCAGTCCCCTAAATCAGCAAAATAAACAGTGTTAACATCACGGTGCTGCAACAAGTACACAATATAGTAATGAATCATTGTATCACAAATAACATATATTAAGCCAAAATGCACCTAGTCATAATCAAAGCCACTAGAATTAAATATATGTGCCTTTCACCTATATTAGGGCCGTCAGCGTAGAAGGGGGTTGTAAAGAATTAAATTTGCTGACAAGAGGGCGTGGTTATTGGGTGTGGACATTACAAATCAGCCGTATCCTAAAATAATGGTAGTAAATTACCGTTATTATTTTTTTACTTGTTTGTAACTTGCTTTGAACTTAATTAGAGATTATTCAAACTTTTAGGAATTTTCCGACAAAGACCGATTTTAAGCTTCGATTTTAGATTTGTGTTATATCAAACATTAACCAACCCAAACAGGTCACATCTCCAGCATCACACAATGATACATTGTATTATTCAATAATACTGGTTAGCATGGTTATTTTACAACTTAGGGACGCCTAGAATCTCTACCGCTGTGCACAACAGTCTGGCGGTTGAATTCCATCAAGTGCCCTTGATAACCGGATTTTAAGATGTAACCATGATGTCGACAGCATTCAGATCTCGTCCATCACAAAAGGGAATACGAACTAATACAAATTTACCTCAAAAACATTTATGCTTACACAGATACAATTCTTTACACTGTAATTACTTCTTATAATCCATAATCATACGTTTTCTACCTTTTGGAAAATAATGCACAGTGATAAATGTCCCAAAAAGGCTAAAAATAAACCATTTCTCGCATGACAACATTCGGCCATTCAAAGAAAACGGAATTCATCTTATAATACACTTAAGTAAATCATACTAAATAAATAATTATCAGAAATCTAAAGGTTAACAATTTACATACTAAATCAAACACAGTTCAAAATAACCTAATATCTGTATTCAACAACTATCATTATTATCATTATTTTTATCATTATTATTATCATTATCATTGTTAGCATTATTACTTTTATTATTATTTTATTGCTATCATTATATTAATTATCATCATTATCATTTTATTAGCATTAGTATTAATATTATAGTGGTATTATTAATACTATTATCATTATATTATCAATTATCAGGTGTAGTAGTGAGCATAGTAGTACTAGTAGTGAGTAATAGTATCATCATCATCGTAATCTTTATCATTATCATTATATATTTTTGTTGTGGTTGTTGTTATTGTTATTATTATCATCATCATTATCATCATATATCATTATTGCTATTATTATCATTATTATTACGAACATTATTATTATTATTATCATTATTACTATTATTGTTTTCATCGTTGTGATTATTTTTATTATCATTATCATTATTATTATTATTATTATTGTTTTAATACTAACGGTATACTATCGTGATTACTATTACTTTCATTTTTAATTTCATCATTATTATCATCATCATCGTCATCATCATTATTATTATTATTGTTATTATTGTTATTATTATTATTATTATTATTATTATTATTATTATTATTATTATTATTATTATTATTATTATATTATTATTATTATTATTATTATTATTATTATTTATTATTATTATTATTATCATTATTATTATTTATTATTATTATTATTATTATATCTCGTCATCATTATTATCGTTATTATTATTATCACCATTATTATTACTATCATCATTATCATGATTGCCATTATTAATATTACTATTATCATTATTATTATTATTATCATTATTATTATTATTATCATTATTATTAATATTATCATTATCACTGTATTTTTATTAGTTTTATTATCATCATCACATCATTATTGTTATAATCATTATTATCATTATTATTATTGTCATTATTTTATCATTATCATCTATTATCACCATTATTAATATCATTATCATTATTGCTATTATTATCATATTATTACGAACATTGTTATTTTCATTATTATTAATATTATAATATTATTATTATATTATCATTATTACTATTATTGTTTTCACCGTTATAATCATTCTGATTATTTTTGTTATTATCATTATCTTTATTATTGATTATCATTATTGTTTTAATACTAATGGTAATGATAATACTATCGTTATTAATATTGTTTCTATTTTCAATTTCATCATTACTATTATTATAATCATCATCATCATTATCATCATAAATGATATTATCATTTCATTCTTATTCTTATTCTTATTCTTATTCTTATTCTTATTCCTTATTCTTATTCTTATTCTTATTCTTATTCTTATTCTTATTCTTATTCTTATCTTATTCTTATTCTTATTTCTTATTTCTTATTTCTTATTTCTTATTTCTTATTCTTATTCTTATTTCTTATTTCTTATTTCTTATTTCTATTTCTTATTTCTTATTTCTTATTCTTATTCTTATTCTTATTCTTATTCTTATTCTTATTCTATTCTTATTCTTATTCTTATTCTTATTCTTATTCTTATTCTTATTCTTATTCTTATTCTTATTCTTATTCTTATTCTTATTCTTATTCTTATCTATTTCTTATCTTCTTATTTCTTATTCTTATTCTTATTCTTATCTTATTCTTATTCTTATCTTATTCTTATTCTTATTCTTATTCTTATCTTATTCTTATTCTATTCTTATTCTATTCTCTATTCTTCTTATTCTTCTTATTCTTCTTATTCTCTTATTCTTCTTATTCTTTCTTATTCTTCTTATTCTTCTTATTCTTCTTATTCTTCTTATTCTTTCTTATTCTTCTTATTCTTCTTATTCTTCTTATTCTTCTATTCTTCTTATTCTTCTTATTCTTCTTATTCTTCTTATTCTTCTTATTCTTCTTATTCTTCTTATTCTTCTTACTTCTTTTATCTCTTATTCTTCTTATTCTTCTTATTCTTCTTATTCTTCTATTCTTCTTATTTTTATTCTTCTTATTCTTCTTATTCTTCTTATTCTTCTTATCTTCTTATTCTTCTTATTCTTCTTATTCTTCTTATTCTTCTTATTCTTCTTATTCTCTTATTCTTCTTATTCTTATTCTTCTTATTCTTCTTATTCTTCTTATTCTTCCTTATTCTTCTTATCTTCTTATTCTTCTTATCTCTTATTCTTCTTTCTTCTTTCTTCTTATTCTTCTTATTCTTCTTATTCTTCTTATTCTTCTTATTCTTCTTATTCTTCTTATTTCTTCTATTCTTCTCTTATTCTTCTTATTCTTCTTATTTTCTTATTCTTCTTATTCTTCTTATTCTTCTTATTCTTCTTATTCTTCTTATTCTTCTTATTTCTTTCTTATTCTTCTTATTCTCTCTTCTTATTCTTCTTATTCTTCTTATTTTCTTATTCCTCTATTCTTCTTATTCTTTCTTATTCTTCTTATTCTTCTTTTCTTCTTATTCTTCTTATTCTTCTTATTCTTCTTATTCTTCTTATTCTTCTTATTCTTCTCTTCTTATTCTTCTTATTCTTCTTATCTCTTCATTCTTCTTTTCTTATATTCTTATTCTTCTTATTCTTCTTATTCTTCTTATTTCTTATTCTTACTTTTCTTCTTATTCTTCTTATTCTCTTATTCTTCTTATTCTTCTCTATTCTTCTTCTTATTCTTCTTATATCTTCTTATTCTTCTTATTCTTCTCTATTATTCTCTATTATTATTCTTATTATTATTCTTATTATTATTCTTTTATTATTCTTATTATTATTCTTATTATTATTCTTATTATTATTCTATTATTATTCTTATTATTATTCTTATTATTTTGCTTTTATTATTCTTATTATTTTGCTTATTATTATTCTTATTATTTTGCTTTTATTATTCTTATTATTTTGCTATTATTATTCTTATTATTTTGCTTTTATTATTCTTATTATTATTCTTATTATTATTCTTATTATTATTCTTATTATTTTCTTATTATTATTCTTATTATTATTCTTATTATTATTCTTATTTATTATTCTTATTATTATTCTTATTATTATTCTTATTATTATTCTTATTATTATTCTTATTATTATTCTTATTATTATTCTTATTATTATTCTTATTATTATTCTTATTATTATTCTTATTATTATTTTCTATTATTATTCTTATTATTATTCTTATTATTATCTTATTATTATTCCTTATTAATTATCTTATTATTATTCTTATTATTATTCTTATTATTATTCTATTATATTCTTATTATTATTCTTATTATTATTCTTATTCTTATTCTTATTATAATTCTTATTCTTATTCTTATTATTATTCTTATTCTTACTCTTATTATTATTCTTATATGTTATTCTTATTTATTATTCTTATTATTATTCTTATTATTATTCTTATTATTATTCTTATTATTATTCTTATTATTATTCTTATTATTATTCTTATTATTATTCTTATTATTATTCTTATTATTATTCTTATTATTATTCTTATTATTATTCTTATTATTATTCTTATTATTATTCTTATTCTATTCTTATTCTTATTCTATTCTTATTCTTATTCTATTCTTATTCTTATTCTTATTCTTATTCTTATTCTTATTCTTATTCTTATTCTTATTCTTATTCTTATTCTTATCTTATTCTTATTCTTATTCTTATTCTTATTCTTATTCTTATTCTTATTATTATTATATTATTATTATTATTATTCTTATTCTTATTCTTATTCTTATTCTTATTATTATTATTATTATTATTATTATTCTTATATATTATATTATTATTATTATTATTATTATATTATTATTATTATATTATTATTATTCTTATTATTATTCTTATTATTATTCTTATTCTTATTTTATTATTATTATTATTCTTATTATTATTATTATTATTATTATTATTATATTACTTTTCTTTTATTAATTATTATTATTATTATTATTATTATTATTATTATTATTATTATTATATTAATTATTTTATTATTCTTTTCTTATTATTATTATTATTATTATTATTATTATTATATTATTTATTATTATTATTATATTAATTATTATTATTTATTATTATTAATTATTATTATTATTATTATTATTATTATTATATTATTATTATATTATTATTATTATTATGTTATTATTGTTATTATTATTATTATTATTATTATTATTATTATTATTGTTATTACTAATATCGTCATCATCATTATTATCGGTTATTATTATTATCATTATCATTACTATCATCAATATTACTATTCTCATTATTATCATTTGTTGTTGTTGTTGTGTTGTCGTTATTATAACCATTATCATTATCATTGTTATCATCATCATTATCACTGTAATTGTTATTAGTTTTATTATCATCATCATCATTATTGTTATAATCATTATCATTATTATTATTATTATTGTCATTATTTTATCATTATCATTATTATCATCATTATTAATATCATTATCATTATTATCATCATTATTAATATCATTATTATCATCATTATTAATATCATTATCATTATCATTGATACCTTATCATTATATTTATTATTAATTTTATCGCTATTGTTGTTATCATTATTACAATTTTATGTTTTTATCAGTATTCAAATAATCATTATTATCATTATCATCATACTAATGATGATATGATTATCATTATTGTTACTGTTTATCAGTATTCTTATCATTATTATAATTTTCATTATTACCAATATTTCTAACATATTTACAATATTATTATTGTTATTCCCTACTATAATAATTATTATTATTTTCATCATCATTATCATCAATACCAATATCATTATTGATATTATTGTTATCATTATTATTATCATTTATCATTATCATCATCATCATTATTATTATTATTATTATTATTATTATCATTATCGTTCTTATCATCATTATCATGTTATTGTTATTATTGTTATCATTATCATTATTATCACTTATTATCATTATTATTGTTGTTGTTTCTGTTATAATTGTCATCATTATTATTAGTATTATTATTGTCATCCTTTTTGTTATTATTATTCTCTGTTTCCAGTATCATTATTATCCATATCTTTATCATTAGATAATGTTAGCATTTTATTAATATCATGATAATTATTATTGATATCAATTTCTTCGTATTATTACCACATTATTATTTTGTTACTATTATCATTATCATCGTTATTATCATCATTATCATTATCACTGTAATTCTAGTGTCATTATCATTATTTTAATCATGGATGTTGCTTTCATTATTATTTTCATTATTGTTAACATGGATATCATTATCAGTTTTATCATCATTATCATCATGAATATATTATCCGTTTGATCATTATTATTATGATCATCATTATCAGTTTTCTCATTCTCATTAACCATTCTTATTACCATTTCCCTTTTCTTGTCTTTAATTTCAGCTCTCGGAATAACGTTGCTCTATCTCATCATCATTGCGAAGGCCATTATCATAAAAATGTTCTTTTCCTTCGCTTTTTTCCTCTTTATCGGATCACGTGACATCTCAAGGACTCCTTATCAGCGCCATGGGTTCGCGCCCTGCGGAGGAGTAGGGGAGGGGAGGGAGGAGGAGAGGGAATTGTTGCGGTAGGGGGAGGAAGGCGTGGAGGGAAAGGGTGGGGGAGGGGTGGGGAGAGGGATTGGAAGGGGAG
>NW_020868897.1:77500-84306 GCF_003789085.1 Penaeus vannamei
ACCAGCCGGTGTCCTACAAGATCGCCTCTCGCTCTGGCGACGAAAACGCCTTCAGGACATGGTAACTCGATGCAACAACGTGGGGGTGAGGTAAGGATAGACGAAGTCATGTGAAGTGGTCACAGGCTTTAGCAATGGCCCTTCGTTTCTTTTATTTTCAAATTAAATGCCGTGTCACGATATAATGATATGGTCAATTCACAACTTCCCTGCCAGAGGGTTATTTACTTTTAGTGGCCACTAATATTGATTACATTTTTTGGTTAAACGTTCACACCAGCAGTAAAATCTTTTTTATCAAGTTTAAATGCTTATTGCAAGCAGCAGTCCGCCTTACAGCATGACGAGATACGACAAAACTGTGTGAAACCTTAAAGGTTATTGAATGCAGTCGCGTCAGTTTCAACAAAAAAAAATAATAGGTAAGGTATACTAACATAAAAAACCATCACAGACGATATTAAACATGCAGAAAGCGCCCATCCTTTAGTTAGCGATTATGCGTATAGTAAAGGTTATGTTGACACTGGCATAATGTCTTCAGGATCTACGTAGATGCGGTGATCAACCACATGACTGGCGGATGGCCTCTGGGCACAGAAGCCACGGGCGGGTCCTCCTTCGACTCGGGCGCACAGTCCTACCCCGGGGTTCCTTACTCCGCTTTCGACTTCAACGACGGCAACTGCAACACTGGCTCGGGAGCCATTGAAAACTACGGTGACTTTACCAGGTGAATGAAACATGATCATTCTTATTATCTAAATATTTGGATAAGAATACAGAGTAACGGCGTGCACTGATGGTATATTCTTAAGGCGATAAGATACATTCATTTTATGTACCTTTATGAGTATGACATGTAAACACGTCTTCCAGAAGGTCATATTAAGATTTATATTTCATATCAATGTAATTATCAGTTCGGATAATATTTGATCTGTTACTGCTAAAACACAATTCAACCTTTATACATTGGCTGTCCATGCATCCTAAGCATTTCCTTACATGCAACACGTCACCAAGGTTCGTAACTGCAAGCTGGTGGGGCTGAACGACTTGGACCAAGGCAGCGAGTACGTCCGCGGGAAGATCGTGGACTTCATGAACACGCTCGTCGGCTGGGGCGTCGCCGGCTTCCGCGTCGACGCCAGCAAGCACATGTGGCCCGGGACATGAAGGTGAGGAGGTGGAAGCGCTTAAAAGATTTCGACTATTCCCATTTGCATATCATTTTCCAAAATACCGTGATCCACTTCCTTCTATTGGGGTTACAAAATTCCATGAATTACATATGTATCTAAAAAAAAACACTGCAAACCATGCTGAGATTTTGATGATCAGGAATTAATAATGATATTCATCTTAGGTCATTTTTGATCGACTAAATGACCTCAACACGGCTTATTTCCCGGCGGGTTCCAGGCCGTTTATTTACCAGGAGGTGATCGACTTGGGTGAGTGCGTCCTATACTTTCCCTTTTATAGTGCAATATTATTATACCAGTGCAACTAGACGTTTTCTATGATTTGTAGATGGATGATTAGTACTTTGTTTTAGTAATTCCTATGGGCTAAATACGAAAATAAATGGCATTAACATCAGCATTAGCATCATCGTCATCATCATCGTCATCTACATTGTCATCACCACTAATACTTAACACCATCCGCCGGCGGCAGGTGGCGAGCCCATCAAGGGGACGGAATACACCGGCAACGGACGCGTGACGGAGTTCAAGTACGGCAAGTACCTGGGCGAGGCCTTCCGCGGCAGCAATGAGCTCCGGTGGCTGAGCAACTTCCACGAAGGCTGGGGCATGTTGCACCGGGATAACTCCGTGGTGTTCATCGATAACCACGACAACCAGCGAGGCCACGGCGCCGGCGGAGACATGATCCTCACCTTCCGCGTCTCCAGATGGTACAAGGTGTGTTCGTTTGCGTATGATTGAACATCTGAACATCCTGATCCTGATAAGAGAATGGAATAGAGCGTATTTTCCTTTGGAGAAGCCAGGCTTCTAGACGGAGCATGTCCCTTCAGAACACTAGTAAAATTGGCAAGTATGTTTTGCATCTGGATATCATAAACAACTGCTTGCTTCATATCTTAATCTTGCCATTAAAGCGTTACGAAAGCAAAAATGTACCTGCAGATGGCTAACGCGTTCATGCTGGCTTGGCCTTACGGCTTCACCCGCGTGATGTCGTCGTACTACTGGGACCAATGGTGGGAGAATGGCCAGGATAAGAACGACTGGATCGGACCTCCTCACGACGGCAGCTTCAACATCATCAGCCCGAGCATCAACGCCGACGGCAGCTGCGGGAACGGCTGGGATCTGCGAGCACCGCTGGAGGCAGATCTACACATGGTGGAGTTCCGGAATGTTGCCCATGGTGAGTTCGAAAACCGCAGGGCTTACGACTTTGAAAACGACAATTTGCAACTGTTTTTTAATAAGTGAATATGATATATGTTGTCACTTCACCAAGAAATATCTGCCTCAGTCATGCCTGCATCAGATAAATCAATGACTAGCCATCACGAATTGCAACAGGGACGGACATGAACGACTGGTGGGACAACGGCAGCAACCAGATCGCCTTCTGCAGAGGCAACAAGGGCTTCCTGGCCATCAACAACGACGGATGGGATCTGAAAGGAGACGCTGCAGGTCCGTGATTCCAGCATCATCATGACAGGTTTCGCTTCATAGATCCAGTGCGCAGATTATAAGAATAAAACAAACACGGCAAGACGCATTCATGATCCGTATGTGTTTCCAGACTTGCCTTCCTGCGGGTACGTACTGCGACGTCATCTCCGGGTCGAAGGACGGAGGCTCCTGCACGGGCAAGAGCGTGACTGTGGGCGGCGACGGAAGGGCCTACGTCGAAGTCCTTTCAGCCGACTACGATGGCGTTCTTGCCATTCACGCTAATGTAAGTCTTCATGACTGACTCGTACAGGAAGTAGGGAAGAACAAAGGAAAACATGGCCAATTAAATGGCGAAATTCACCTGAAATCAAACTGATATATCTCTATGATTGTTATTTTATGAAAGCATTAAGCTTTCTGTATTACTATCAAATTAAACCGCAATCTGTCAGTCTTCACTGTTACTATGCAAAATCCTTTTGTTTACAGTCCAAGTTGTAGAAATCAAGAAAATAAATGAAGAGCGAGAGATAGAGGAAAAAGCGGTTGACCTTGGAAATTAAAGAGCAATAATGGCGGTGACAGCAACTTCCTTTCATTCAAAGACCAATGCAGCCGCCATGACCTTGCCGGTGTAATGTGAACGCCCAACACACTGGCAAGCAATTTGCTAATTATAATGAACCACTCTGTAGAATTCCGGTTTCAATAAACTTTTTTTCTTATGTTCCTTTTCTACCTTCGTATTTTCGGCGAAAAATTTATAGTTTTTTTTCATATACTATCCTGTAATGTTAGTCCAATATATTCATTCTATCATTTATGATTTTGCTATGCTTTTACGAGATTTTTCGTTAAATTTCTAAATTAATAAAAAAAATGATGAAGGCCTTTTTCGAGAATCGAATGGCAGAACGGTTTCACATTTCATCGAGTGCGTCCAAGCACTGCTGCTTGGGAAAAGCAAGCGTTGAGTCATGTAACTGTTCAACCATTCATCTCATCTCATGTTGAAAGCAGATGATGTAGCTGTATTTTATACATTCAAATAACACATTTTACAAGCGAATATATATATTATATATATATAATATATATATATATATATATATATATATATATATATCATGGAAAACATCAAGTCAGTAGTCGATCATTGCCCAATCTCGGAGCACGGACCACTAATGGGTCTATCCTGTATTCGCAAAAGCGTTTTTGGAAGGCCGGGTCACGGGCAAGCAGGCGGCGGCGCACGTCCCTCCACCCTCGCTCCGCGACCAGGGGCTCCGTCCGCCCGTCACCCGGCCTTCGGCTCTGACGCAAAACGCTATCGGCTCGCCATTATGAGTGGGTATTTTTGTGTTTTTTTATCTCAATCATGATCATTCCCTTATCTTTCTAATTCACGTTCGTAAGAATGTCATTATCACGTCATTCATGATTACCGTATCAGATTTTAGTCATATTTAATCGTGATGTCGTCATCCCATCGGCCCATAGTAAACGCTAGTATCATCACCACACCATGACTAACACCATGCCAGTCATCACCACACCATGACTAACACCACTGCCAGTCATCACCACACCATGACTAACACCACTGCCAGTCATCACCACACCATGACTAACACCACTGCCAGTCATCACCACACCATGACTAACACCACTGCCAGTCATCACCACACCATGACTAACACCACTGCCAGTCATCACACACCATGACTAACACCACTGCCAGTCATCGCTACACCATGACTGTCACCACTGCCAGTCATCACCACACCATGACTAACACCACTGCCAGTCATCGCTACACCATGACTAACACCACTGCCAGTCATCACCACACCATGACTATCACCACTGCCAGTCATCACCACACCATGACTAACACCACTGCAGTCATCGCACACCATGACTGTCACCACTGCCAGTCATCACCACACCATGACTAACACCACCGCCAGTCATCACACACCATGACTAACCACTGCCAGTCATCACCACACCATGACTAACACCACTGCCAGTCATCGCTACACCATGATTGTCACCACTGCCAGTCATCACCACACCATGACTAACACCACTGCCAGTCATCACCACACCATGACTAACACCACTGCCAGTCATCACTACACCATGACTGACAACACTGCCAGTCATCACCACACCATGACTAACACCACTGCCAGTCATCACCACACCATGACTGACAACACTGCCAGTCATCACCACACCATGACTAACACCACTGCCAGTCATCACTACACCATGACTGACAACACTGCCAGTCATCACCACACCATGACTAACACCACTGCCAGTCATCGCTACACCATGACTGTCACCACTGCCAGTCATCACCACACCATGACCAACACCACTGCTAGTCATCGCTACACCATGACTGTCACCACTGCCAGTCATCACCACACCATGACTAACACCACTGCCAGTCATCACCACACCATGACTAACACCACCGCCAGTCATCGCTACACCATGACTGTCACCACTGCCAGTCATCACCACACCATGACTAACACCACTGCCAGTCATCACCACACCATGACTAACACCACTGCCAGTCATCACCACACCATGACTAACACCACTGCCAGTCATCGCTACACCATGACTGTCACCACTGCCAGTCATCACCACACCATGACTGAAACCACTGCCAGTCATCACCACACCATGACTAACAACACCAGTCATCACTACACCATGACTGACAACACTGCCAGTCATCACCACACCATGACTAACACCACTGCCAGTCATCGCTACACCATGACTGTCACCACTGCCAGTCATCACCACACCATGACTAACACCACTGCCAGTCATCACCACACCATGACTAACACCACTGCCAGTCATCACTACACCATGACTGTCACCACTGCCAGTCATCACCACACCATGACTGAAACCACTGCCAGTCATCACCACACCATGACTAACACCACTGCCAGTCATCGCTACACCATGACTGTCACCACTGCCAGTCATCACCACACCATGACTGAAACCACTGCCAGTCATCACCACACCATGACTAACACCACTGCCAGTCATCACTACACCATGACTGACAACACTGCCAGTCATCACCACACCATGACTAACACCACTGCCAGTCATCACCACACCATGACTAACACCACTGCCAGTCATCGCTACACCATGACTGTCACCACTGCCAGTCATCACCACACCATGACTAACACCACTGCCAGTCATCACACACCATGACTAACACCACTGCCAGTCATCACCAACCATGACTGAAACCACTGCCAGTCATCACACACCATGACTAACACCACTGCCAGTCATCGCTACACCATGACTAACACCACTGCCAGTCATCACACACCACCATGACTAACACCACTGCCAGTCATCACACACATGACTAACACACTGCAGTCATCACCACACCATGACTAACACCACTGCCAGTCATCACTACACCATGACTGTCACCACTGCCAGTCATCACCACACCATGACTGAAACCACTGCCAGTCATCACCACACCATGACTGAAACCACTGCCAGTCATCACCACCCAATGACTAACACCACTGCCAGTCATCACTACACCATGACTGACAACTGCGTCATCACCACACCATGACTAACACTGCCAGTCATCGCTACCCATGACTGTCACCACTGCCAGTCATCACCACACCATGACTGAAACCACTGCCAGTCATCACTACACCATAACACATCACCCTGCAGTCATGCTTGCGCCTCGTCATCACGTCAGCTCCACGGCGCGCACCTGCTGAAGGGCACTTGGAAATCTGGAGAGTCATGCACGGGTTGAGACACTTAGCCCTTGGAAGATTTTTTTTGGTTCGGTCTCTCTTTCTCTCTCTCTCTCTCTCTCCTCCTCTTCTCTCTCTCCTCTCTCTCTCTCTCTCTCTCTCTCTCTCTCTCTTCTCTCTCTCTTCTCTCTCTCTCTCTCTCTTCTCTCTTCTCTCTCCTCTTTCTCTCTCTCTCTCTTTCTCTCTCTTCTCTTTCTCCTCTCTCTCTTTCTCCTCTCTCTCTCCTCTTTCTCTCTCTCTCTCTTTCTCTCTCTCTCTCCTCATCTTCTCTCTTCTCTCTCTCTCT
>NW_020868898.1:0-5000 GCF_003789085.1 Penaeus vannamei
GAAGAAAAGAAAAAAAAAAAAAGAGAAAAAAAAAAAAAAAAGAAAAAAAAAAAAAAAAGGAAAAAAAAAAAAGAAAAAGAGAAAAAAAAAAAAATGAGAAAGGAAGGAAAAAGAAAAAAAAAAGGAAGGAAAAAAAGAAAAAGAAAAAAAAAAAAAAAAAAGAAAAAAAAAAAGAGCAAAAAAAAAAACAAAGAAATAAGGAACTTGATGGGAGCAAAAAAAAGAATATACAAAAAAAAAATAAAGGAGGATTAAAAGGATAAATACGAAAAAAAAAAGGAATAAAGGAGGGAACAAAAAAATAAAATATAAAAAAAAAAAAGGGAAAAAGTAATGAGGTGAGAACGAAAATAATTACAAAATACAATTATCAACAAAAAACCCACCCAAGAAAAACATAAAATAAATAAAAAATCCAAAGACAAAAAAACATCAACAAAGGAAGGGGGGAAATCGCAAAGGATGGAAGAATGGGTGGCTAATAGACAATAAAAGGAAAACGTAGGAGATCCGGGAGGGAAAAGGACCGAAAAAACAAAAAGAAAACAGGAGGGGGGAAAAAAGAAGAAAGATCAAAACTACAAAAAGACAACAAAAGAAATAGTATATGGGAGGGGGTGGGGAAAGCAGGTGGGTTTCTTAGTGAGTCTGAGGATGAGAAGAAAAAAAAAAAAAAAATAATAAATGGTAAATAATAAGAAAAAGAAAAAAAAAAATGAATAACAAATAGAAAAAAATAAAAAATAATAACAAAAAAAAAACAAGAAAGTAAGGAGAAAAAAGAAAGAATATACTATAATGAAAGTAACAAGCAGGAAAGCGCCAATACGCTGCAAATATATGATGCAGAGTAAGATAACATAACAAATAAAACATAAATTAACCAATACATATATATCAACACAGTAAGAAAAAACAAATATAATGTATTATACAGGAAAGTAAGCATATGAACCAACTATAGTCTGAGAAAGAGAATAAAGAAAGGGCAGGTATTAAAAAAAAACGCCTGATAACCAAAAAGGACTGCACACCAAAAAAAAGTAATTACTTTAATAAAAGAACAAAAAAGGAAGAAAGAAAAAAAAAAAAAAAGAACAAAATAGAGGAAGGAAAAAAAAGGAGAAAGAAAGAAAAAAGAGAAACAGAGAGCAGAGAGGAGAGGGGCTGGAAAAAGAGCAGATAGAGGAGTTACCGGAGAGTAGTAGAGAGAGAGAGATGATAAAAATGTGAGAGAAGAAAGTAAGGCTGCGCCTGATTACCGAGAAAGAGGTATCAAAAAAAAAATGAAAAAAAGAAAAAAAAAAGAAAAAAAAAAAGAGAAAAAAAGAAGAAAAAAAAGAAAAAGAAAAAAAAAAAAAAAAAAAAAAGGAAAAAAAAGGAGACAGAAAAAATCAAGAAAAAAGGAACAAGATTAAAAGTTAAATCAACATAAAGAGGGAAGAAATAACACCTAGAAAGGACAAAAGGCGGCACAAGGGAAAAAATGGAAGGGAAAAAGCGGCGAGAAAAAAAGTAAATAGACACAAAAAGAATTAAAAATAATTAAAACTTCCAACGCAGTGGTCAATACAACTTCATACGGAACGTAAGTTTATTACAACCGCCGCGGGCCCGAGGCCAAAAACACCAATAACTCTAATACGCAAACCTATAAAAAAGAAGAAATATAAAAAGTAAAAAATATAAACGTCCATCCCGCCCGAATAAAATTGACAATGTGATTAAAAAAAAAAATCACGACTCATACACTGCCACGGATAAGATACAAGAAAGAGAGGTATCCTTTTAAATCAGATTATAATTAATTCAATTTTTGAACTAATAACATTTCTCAATAAACTAAAAAAGAAAGATAAGATTAATAATTCCAAAACAAAGATTTCAAAAATGAGCAAAAAAAAAGCGCGACCCTGGATCCTAGTACGACCATGGATAATGAATTAACAAGAAAAAAAAAGGAGGGGAAGTAGCGAGTTGTTTTTGTGCGACTCCGCACTACCCAAAAGAATAATCGGTGCAATAGAAACGGGCCCCATGCATTTCGGGGGACAATCATTGAATGGACAACCCTTTACAATAAACAGGCCGTAATAAAAACAAAAAAATGAGATTACCCGTATTTTACCCCTGGCCAGGTTCAATGGCCTCTCTCTTGCCTCGCCTTATATCTGCTTACATAAAACCATTCGGAATTTCAAAAGTGGGAAAGACGGAGAAGAGAAGAAAAAAGAAATGACAGCGAAGGGTAAAGGAGTGTTGAGAGGGGACGTGGGAAGAGAGGGAAAAGAATAAAGGGAGAAAGGAGATTTGAGAAGGCAGAAGAAGAGAGAAGGAGAGGGAGGAAGAGGCGGTGAGAGAGAGAACAGAGGAGAGAGAGAGATGGAAGAGAGAGAGAAGAGAGAGAAGAAGGAGGAGAAGAGAGGGAGAGAAGAGAGAGGAGGAGAAGAGAGGGAAGAGAAGAGAAGAAGAAGAGAGAAGAAGAGGGATGATCAACGAGAGCTGTAGAGATAAAGGAAGGAAAAGAAGAGATAAAAAGAGAAGAAAAAGAAGAAGAAGTAGAGGGAGAGGGGAGCGGAGAGCGGAGAAGAAGCGAGAACACGACAGAGCGAAGAGGATCGGAGCGATGAGAAAGGAAAAGAAGAAAAAGGAAAAAATAAAGAAAAGACAGAAAAAAGATGTGGGGAAAAAGAGGAGGAAACGGAAAGAGAGAAGAAAAGAGTAAAGAAAAGAAGAGGGAAAAGAGAGAAAAAATGAAGAAAACAAGGAAAAAAGTGAAAAAAAGTAAAAAAGAATAAGGGAGAGGGAAAAGTGAAAAGAGAAAAGGGAGAGAAAAGGGAAAAAAATGAGAAGAGAAAAAGAAAAGAGAAAAGGGAAAAAAGAAAAGGAGGGACGAGAAGGAGGAAAAAAGGAAAAGAAAAAAAAGAAAATAAAAAGGAGAAAAAGAAAAAAGACCAAGAAGGAAAGGAGAAAAGAGAGAAAGAAGGGGGGTTCGAAGAAAGGAAAAGAGATAAGAGGAGGAAGAATGTGGGGAGGGGAGAGAGAGAGGAGGCAGGTAGAGAGAGGAGCAAAGAGAAGAGGAGAACGAATAGGAAAGAGAGAACGGAGAGTTAAAGAGATGGACGTAAGGAAGATATAGGCCAGATATAAAAAGAGGATGGACGAGGGAACGAGATGAAGTTGCCAGCGACAGTGGAAATCACATTAATTGCGTGTGTGTGCGCCAGTGCTCTTTTATTCTTGTTCCTCGACCGTATGCGTTTCAAGAAGCCAAGAAGCCCGTTCCTTCCGTCACAGCCTGGGCCCGCGTTGTTTAAAGGCCGGGGTATTTGTCTCACTTTGCCTCTTGCGTTGCCAGCTTCTCGTACTTAATTAATAGGCGCGAGTTTTGATGGAGCTATTATTAATGATGTTACGAGGGGGATGGCAGGGCGTAATTGCTTTAGGGCCTAGGCTAGGGTTGGTCCCGTAATATGATTAGTGGGCTTTTTTTTTATTTATTTGTTTGTTTGTTTTAGGGGGTCGGGGGCCTATGTTGATGTTGGTGACCCGGCGAGGTGGGTGGTAAGGTGATAGGGTAATTATGATGGGAGAAATTAAGGAGTCTCGTGTTAGTTTCAGAATAAAGATGTATTGCAGTGGGAATGTAGTAGAGTTTAGGACGACGAATTCCGAAGGTGTAGAATGCTTCGTCTGTGGGACTCTTTCTCTCTCTCTCTGTCTCTCTCTCTCTCTCTCTCTCTGTCTGTCTCTCTCTCTCTCTCTCTCTCTCTCTCTCTCTCTCTCTCTCTCTCTCTCTCTCTCTCTCTCTCTCTCTCTCTCTCTCTCTCTCTCTCTCTCTCTCTCTCTCTCTCTCTCTCTCTCTCTCTCTTCTTCTTCTCTCTCTCTCTCTCTCTCTCTCTCTCTCTCTTCTCTCTCTCTCTCTCTCTCTCTCCTCTCTTCTCTCTCTCTCTCTCTCTTCCTCTCTCTCTCTCTCTCTCTTCTTTCTCCCTCCCTCCCTCCCTCCCTTCCCCTTCCAAACTCCCTGCCCCCTCTTTCCCTCCCTCCCTCCCTCACAATATCTTTCTATCTGTTTTTCCTCGTTTTCTTTCTCTCTTTATCTCTCTTTCTCCCTCTTTCTATATATATCTCTCTCTCCCTCTCTCTTTCTTTCTCTTTTGCTCTCTCTTTCTCTTTTTTTCTCTTTCTCTCTCTCCTTCCCTCCCTCCCTCTCCCTCTCTCTTTCTTTCTCCCTCCCTCTCTCCCTCCATGCAGAAAAATCTCGCGAGAGAGCCCGGGGTATACCAGCCATCCGCTGTAAAGAGGGCACGCGTCGAGAGAACCTTCGAGAACCTGCGGTTGGGTTAGAATTAGCGCAGAGACGATCACACTGGTAAGTAGAAATGGTTTGGGAGAGAGAGAGGTAGGGATGGGAGGGCATGGAGGCGGAGAGGGGGGAGGGAGGGGGAGGGAAGGAGGGAAGGAGGGCCATGTCCTTGGCTACTCTGACAACATCAGGTGCGTGCCGAAAACCGGAGTCGGCCGCTATGGGTACTGTTGTTGCGCCAGTAGAGCTTTTTTTTTTTTTTAATCCTCTCTCTTTTTCTTTCTCTTTCTCTCCCCCTCTACCTCTTTCTGTTGTTTGCTTTCATTCTCGGTTTTGCCTTTACGGTCTTTCGCTCTCTCTCTCTCTCTCTCTCTCTCTCTCTCTCTCTCTCTCTCTCTCTCTCTCTCTCTCTCTCTCTCTCTCTCTCTCTCTCTCTCTCTCTCTCTCTCTCTCTCTCTCTCTCTCTCTCTCTCTCTCTCTCTCTCTCCCTCTCTCCTTTTTCTTTCTCTCTCTTATTTCTCCTCTCTCCTTTCTCTCTCTCTACTCTCTCTGTCTCCTGTCTCTCTCTTACTCTCTCCTTTCTTTCTCGCTCTCACCCCCCTCCAGCCAATCCTCCCTCGCTCCCTCCCTCCTTCCCTCCCTCCATGCCTCTTCTTCACGTTGCTGGAAGTAAATGGCAACGGCTGTAAAGTTA
>NW_020868898.1:10000-25000 GCF_003789085.1 Penaeus vannamei
TCGCTTTCTCGCTCCCTCTCTCTCTCTCTGTCTCTCTCTCCTCTGCCTCTGTCTCTGTCTCTGTCTCTGTCTCTGTCTCTGTCTCGGTGTGGATGTGGGTATATATATATATATATATATATAATATATTATATATATATATATATATATATATATATATATATATATATTATTATTATTATATTATTATTATTATTATTATTATTATTATTATTATTATTATTATTATTATTATTATTAGCCATATAAAGTTTCAACGAAGAAATCGAGAATTATAGAACAAAAAGTGTCAGTGCAGTTCAAAACATAGCTAAGAAAGAAAGAGGAAATGGAAAAGCATCGGTTATTTGCATATGAACCCTTAAACTTATCAAGAGTCGAAGAAGTTACAATCTCTGAAGTCATTCTACCCCAAAGCCTAAAAAGAGCAGTAAAAAGGTATCTAGAAAACAGATGGATGTGTGTATGGTTGTGTGTTGGGAGAAAGGAGGGGAAGAGGGGGTGGAGGTTGGGGGAAGGAGGGAGGAGTGTGTGTGTGTGTGTGTGTGTGTGTGTGTGTGTGTGTGTGTGTGTGTGTGTGTGTGTGTGTGTGTGTGTGTGTGTGTCTGTGTGTAATATATTCACACTAACTCTTACTTTCTGCCTTTCCTCCCTGTTGCCTCTCTCGCAATCTGTATATATATCCTACTTTATCTCGTTGTCTTCCCAGCTCCCCCTCGCTTTCTCTCTGTCTTCCTCTTACATTCTCCCTTCTCGTTTTCACTCTTAGTTTTGCAGAGACCGTGCAATACCTAAAGCCCTTTAAGTGTAAGGAACTTCATTAAAGAGACATTTAGTATACTTATTTCATACTATTCCCGAACTGCATCGCCCCTACCTTGACAATCAAAATAGATTACCCTTTTTTTTGTAAATTTTGTTCTCTCAGATTGTTATCATAACCTCAGGGTTGCGAAAGCTCGTTATGGCCTGAACTGTTTCCCTTATTCATCGTTATGAACATGGAAGCTGATTCGCCTAGTTTAGGATAAACTTGTCACAGGCGGAACCAATCTAAAGTTTTGCCATTATCCTCTGCTACCGAAGTGCCGAGCTGTTACAGCTTAAAACAAGATAATAGAGAGCTTGATAGTCGGAAACAAGGACTAGGGTGTTGCCGTCGTTAGGGAAGTGGTGTGCGAATCGTACATCGGTTTCTGTACTACGGAGTATTCTCTTTGCCTCTTACTCTCTTCTTTCGTCATCCCCCGTGGATTAGAGGGGGGTGGGGGGGCTTGGAGCGAAGGGGGGGGCTGATTGCAGCAATCGATTAGAGTGAATGGCAGCTCATGATGCTTGCTTTTGTCTTGGAATCATCTTTCACAATACTTGCATAATGGGGAGGAGGTATTGCCATCATTATCTCCCTCTGGCTTTGTTTCCAAGTCTGGCGCTCGTCCGTTTTTCTAGGAACAGTACTGGCGAAGGCGTGAAGTTTTGTGACTGCGCGCCATGACGACACAAGCAATTTGGACTAGACAAAGCAGGTCCCCGTGATTATGAATTGGGAAATCGATTTTCTCCCTTTCTTTTCCTGCCCTTTCCCTCGCTGCCTATGGGGAGTGTTTGTTGTTAGATATATGTTTCATTTTGGTTGAAAAGGAGACGGCTATTATTTTCCAGATTTGTATTGTTACACGCGCATAATTATTTATTTGTACCTAGCAAGCAGAAATAATCTTTACATCGTCTTTTAACCCCCTCCCCCGTTTTTTTTTCTTTTATTTCTCCTTTTTTTAACCATGAACTTCACCAAACTCATTCGGCATGTCCCGGCGTGGATTCACACAGGTGTGCGGCTGATGCCTTCCATTAAGCAGATGTGCGGTCCCTGTAGCGCAACGTTTGGTCAACAGTTGGGCGGACATATTAGGTGTACACAGCGACCTCCCCCTCGGATGGTGCGAGGGCAACGCACGCCGTGTTGACTGTCCTTGCCGGGATGAGCGGGGTCTGTGTTGAGGGAGGTGCTTATTTTATCTTTCGTTTTGTTTGTTTTTATTTATTTGTTTTTTTCTGTGCCTCCTCTTTTCGTAAATTGTCATGTTGGTATCAGTAGGTGCTGTACAGTCATTTTAAAGCCGTTGAATGACTTTAAAAGGAGTTTCCCTCTTCCCTCCTGAGCGCGTCCCGTGCAGCGCGTTGCCTCGACGACGGCGTTCCCCCTCCGGTTTAGGTAAAGGTCACTGCTTTTAATTGTCGCTTTGCTGTTACGGCGCCGATTTCCCTGTAGATTTCCTTTCTCCTCGACTTTCAAGGCGTTCGGGCCGGCAGCGAGAGCTCGTTGTGATGTCGGACGGATCGCTGGAGGTTCCGCTGGGTCGAAGAGGAACGGGTCGGCGTTCAGAGGAGACAGACACGCACGACACGCACACAACACACACGCACGCACGACACGCACACGCGACGCACGCACGCACGCACGCACGCACACGCACACACACACTCACAACACACACACACACACACACACACACACACACACACACACACACACACACACACACACACACACACACACACACATATATATATATATATATAATGTATGTATGTATGTATGTATGTATGTATGTATGTATGTAGTATGATGTATGTATGTGTATACACCCCTAGAGGAAGAAAGAAAGATCAGGGGGAGACAAGCAGGCAGAGTGGCGTGGAAGGCAGAATAATCAGCCCATATTGTTAACTTTGAGGGCGTGCCGAGGAGATCGTTTGTCCGCTCATCAGCTCATTCCCACTTCTTGTCTCCGGCGATGAGTGCGGCGTCCTATTCCCCCTCGTCTCCTTTTCTTGTATTGGGTTTTCTCCCCCTGTTCTTCCTCTTCCTGTTTCTACTTTTCCTTTCCTTTTTGTCGCCTTCTTTTGCTCATATTTTTCGTTTCATACTACCTCTTCTCATACTTTATTTATTTATTTATTTATTTATACTCTTGTTCCCCATTTTTATGGGGAACAAGAGGATAGATAAATAAATATTGCTAATATAGATAGGTAGATATTGCTGATATTCTGTTTTTTTTTCTTCTTTCTTTCTTCTTTCTTTCTTCTTCTTCTCCTTCTTCTTCTTCTTCTCTTCTTCTTCTTCTTCTTCTTCTTCGTTGTGGATTCGGCGTGGTTACATTTTGATCACGATAACATTGATTTCCATGTTCGGGGCAGAGCAGGACGATTATGACCGCGTCTTTCGCAATGACATTCAAGACTCGCGTTGGGATTGATATATAAAGAGAGTCTCTTCGGTAAGCGAGTTTTAACAAGGGCGGAAAGCGAGCGGCGGCGTTCGGTGTCACGGAAGGAGGAATAGAGAGAGTTCGGAAGAAAGGAGGGAGTGGGAAAGAGGGGAGAGAGAGAGAGGGGAAAAGAAAGGAAGGAAAGTGCTACGGCTTAACCCTTCGATAAGAGGAGCGCTTTGTAGGGATGGGATGGGGATGGGGGGGTCAGGGGTCAGGGGGGGGGATGTGGGTTCCCATGTCGATCGGCCGGTCACTGGGGCTCCTTGGTCCTCTCACGTATTCATGATCTTCGGCGCTTTGCTGCTGTGATGACCAAGCTTCCTTTTGTATTGTGTACAAGCCTGTCTTTTTTGTTCTTTCTTCCGTGACAGTTTTTTTCTTTTCTTTTCTTTTCCTTTTCTCTGGATGCTTGTATTTCGTCTCGCTTTATCTCGCGGTTTTTGTAACCTTGTTTCTTCCCCACGTTTTTCCCCATTGTTTCTCTTCATCTGTTTCCACTCTACAGATCTCCTGCCGCCCAGCTTTCCTTCCTCCTCCTTCCTCCCGCCCCTCCTTTCCTCTTTCTCCTCCCTCCGACCCCCTCCTTCCCTTCTTTCCTACCTTCCTTCCCCCTCCTTTCCTCGTCTCTCCTGCCTCCCGCCCCCCTCTTTTCTTTCTTTCCTCCCTCCCTCCTGCCCTTCTCCTTTCTTCCCTTCTCCGCCTTCCCTCCTCCGTCCTGCCGCCCCCTTCCCATCCGCCGCGGCCTTGTGTGTTCCTCCGTTCCCATGTCAGTTCTAAACCCAGCCCTGATTCCTCGGTGTGCCAGCGGGCGTGCCATGCATCTGTATTGGGAGTGGGCTTTATTTCCGGTCGGGCTTCCGCGTTCACTTACTGATAAGATGTCTCTCGATGTGCTTGTGGCGTGTCGCTTTTGCAAGTGCTTAACGTTTGCACGTCGATACTTGCATGGATGGATGGATGGATGGATGGATGGATGGATGGATGGATGGATGGATGGATGGATGGATGGATGGATGGATGGATGGATGGATAGATAGATAGATAGATAGATAGATAGATGGATGGATGGATGGATGGATGGATGGATGGATGGATATGGATGGATGATATAGATAGATAGATAGATAGATAGATAGATAGATAGATAGATAGATAGATAGATAGATAGATAGATATATATATATATATATAATATATATATATATATATATATATATATATATATATATATATATTATACATATATATATTATATATATATATATATATATATATATATATATATATATATATATATATATATATATATATAATATATACATACATACATACATATATATATATATATATATATATATATATATATATATATACATACATACATACATACATACATACATATATATATATATATATATATATATATATATATATATATATATATATATACATACATACATAATATAATATATATATATGTATGTATGTATGTATGTATGTATGTATGTATGTATGTATGTGTATATATATATATATATTTATTTATTTATTTATAAATTATGCACGTGAATGACAGTGTGAGAAGTCGACACCAAATATGCCATTTGCACCTAAAAAGGATAACCACGAGCGAGGCTCCAAAGACGTGTGTGTGTTTTTGATTACTTGAATTTAGCGAACATAAAATATTTGGGATTTAACAGGCATAAGTCGGGCATATATCAGTGGGAAATTATCATAAAATATAACTTGCCATTGAAAGCAGGTCTTTACATGGAAGATTTTGTCATTTTGTTTGATATCGTAGTGTTTTTTTCTGAAATCTAGAAAGTTGCCATTCAGTGTAGGCACACACCGATCAGCTCAGAAATATAGGCACATATAAGAACATGCAGGTTGTATTGAAAGGGTGTTATTAGTCGCTTGATTAATGTCCATTTGCATTTTTTTTCTCTCTCTCCTTGGAAAAGAACCTCACGCGATTGTGTTCCATTCCTCACAGACAAATAAGAAATGTGTATAATACGTATTCAAGTTACGAGGTGTTTAGTTTCCGCAGTGTATTAAGAAAACCTTCCATCCACCGCCACCCCCTTCCCGTCTTCCCTCCCACTTCCTCGCTCCCTTCGTCAGTCCTACTCGCCCCTATTCCCTTTTCCTTTGCCATTTACCTCTTCGCCAGTCCTACCGTCCCTCTCCCTCTTCTCTTTCGCACCCTCCGCTCCGCCTCTCATTCTCTCTCCCAGAATCGACCCAGCTCTCCCCCCGCCCGCCGCCCGGGAACTTGGCACTGACCACCGCAACCTGCAACGGAGTGAGCGCGCGCAGGCCGTCTCGAGGAATGCCGGTCCGCCTCCGAGCTCTTCTCAAGGAGCGTTATTGCCGAGCGCTGCGGCGGGGCGGGCAGGTGCCGGTGCCCTCCCCCCCGGAACAGAGGGCTCGGTGATGGGAGGGGGAGAGGGGGGAGGGGAGAGGAGGAGGAGGGAGGGGAAGGGGGGAGGGGGAGGAGAAGGAGGGGAAGAGGGGAGGAGGAAGAGGGAGGGGAAGAGGGGGAGGGGGAGGAGAAAGGGAGGAAGAGGGGGAGGAGGAGGAGGGAGGGAAGGGGAGGAGAGGAGGGGAAGAGGGGGAGGGGAAGATGGGGGAGGAGGAGGAGGAAGAGGGGAGGGGAGGGAGGGAAGGAGGAGGAGAAGGGAGGGGAAGAGGAGGAGAAGAGGAGGAGGAGGGAGGGAAGAGGGGAGGAGGGGGGGGGAAAGAGGGAGGGAGGAGGAAGGAGGAGGGGAAGAGGGGGAGGAGGAGGAGGAGGAGGGAGGGGAAGAGGGGGAGGAGGGAGGGAAAGAGGGGAGGAAGGAGGAAAATGTGGAAGGGGAGACGCTGGGGGCAAGTTTCCACGGCGGGACAAACGGCGCTAACGCAGTCTGTGGGAGATCTGTGGGAGTGTGGGTATGAGAGGGGGCGGGGTAAGTGGAAGGAAGGTTGGGTCTAGACCTTCGGGATTTCTTGAACGGCCTTGGATATTTATATATATTTTTGGTGGGCCTGTGTTGGTTTATTATTAGTTCTTGTCATTATTAATTTCCATTATTATTTAGACTGTCATCATGATTACTGTTATTTTTTGTATTTTTTCTTCTAAAAAGTATATTTCCCCCAATAAAGTAATATCACGGGCTCAATATGGTCAGACCGATTTATGAAGATACATATTGATGCGGTAATGCATAGTGCATGACCAGGCATGGCAACAAGAGCATGAAATTTCAGTAAGTTGTACATGTGTATTCATACCCTAATTTGCGTTGGTAATTATCAGCGTCTGAATTACAAGGCAAACGTAGTTTCGGAACATTTTGTATTTTTATTTTCGTATTGAATTATTGATATTTGTCGTTTTGTTGTTAAAGATTGTATTACATAATTTGTTTAATTAAAAAAGTGATACTGATTAGTGTTCGTTGATCTTTCACTCCATATCTGTTTCGCAGTGTCGCTTACCGCGAAGCGATAGCGGCAATCGCTCCCACAGGCCAACACTTCAGCCGTTGATGTATTGATATACGTCATTGGATTTATTACGAATGGAGGATTTATTCCTTCTTTGGGACTCTGAAAGGAAATCCGAGAGACGCTTCCCCTCTCCGTGGCTTTTTGCATCCTGCCATCCTCTGTGAATTGCCTGGAGGGACTAATCCTTTCGTGTTTTGTCCCTCTCCCTTTCTCTCTTTCCTTCCCTTCGTCCCCTTTCTCTTTTTCCCTACTCATTTTCTCTCTTTCTCATCCCCTTTCTCCTTTTCCCACTCATTTTCTCTCTTTCTCATCCTCTCTCCTTTCTCCCCCTCTCCATTTCCCTTTCTTCCTGTTTCCATTCCTTCTCTTTTTTTCTTTGCCTTTTACATTTACCCCTTCCCCTCCCTCTCTATTTTTTTCTCTTGTCTTCCCTCTCCTTCCCTACCTTCTCTCCCCTCCTCTTCCCTCTCCTTCCCTACCTTCTCTCCCCTCCTCTTCCCTCTCCTTCCCTACCTTCTCTCCCCTCCTCTTCCCTCTCCTTCCTTACCGTCTCTCCCCTCCTCTTCTCTTTTCCTCTCTCCCCGTATCCCTCCTCGACTCCCCTTCCCTTCTCTCCCCTCTTTTATCCAACAGGTGTGCTTGTCCCTCTAACGCCGCGTCCGTGCGTGGAGGGGCTGGGCGGCGGCCATCACCACTAATGTAGCCGCAAGCGTTGTGTAATGAGCGTAATGGAATAACGGGGTGCCACCGATAGCGATAACGATAAGGAGAAGGGTCGAGGCTCGGCGAGGCCAGGAGGCGAAGGGGCAGTTCCGAGGAAGAGAGGCAAGGCGCTCGAGGGTGGCTTTCCGGGGTGAGGCTTAGTGATGAAGGGGAGGTGATGATGAGGCATCGGGGGCGAGGGGTCAGGGGTTGGGGATTTCGTGGGGGGGAGGGGAGGGGGGTGGGAGGTCACGGTTGGTGTCGGAGGGCGGTTGTCGTGACGTTCGGGTGGTTTTCTTACGTAAAGGAGATTAATATCGTAAGAAGAGTAACGGTGATGGTAATGTCAATAATGATGAGGATGTGGATGATGATAATGATCATAAGGATGAGGAGAATGACCGGAAGAATGAGGATGATGATGATGATGATGATAAGAATGAGGATGGTGATCGTAATAATGATGACAATGAGAACGATAATGATGATTATGATTTAATTAGTACGATGATAATAGCGATTGTGATGATAGTGATAACAGTGATAATGTAGATGGTCATGATGGCAGTAGTGATATTAGTAGTGATAATATAAACCAAAAAGAAAAAGAATTATGATAGTAACAATAAAGTCAATAACAATTTTATGATACTACTACTAATAAGACCAATACTAATAATGAAAAGAAATTATAATGGTAATGGTGATAATGATTATGATAATAACAATTATAATAATTGCTGTTTTATGTGTATTATATCCTTGATTTTAGACCATTTGCTTTGTACGCCTTTTCCTGTTGTGAAAACATCATTCACAACTGCAACACGTGAAGGCGGAAATGTTGCACAAGCTATATAAAAGCAACTTCAAGAGTTTTCCCGACTTCGTGACGTAAACAAGCTTTGTGACGTTATTTTTTTATTTTATATTTTTTTTACTTTTCTATTTTTCCCTTCTTATTTTCTTATTTTTCTTCGTCGTTTCTATACCAAGCGAGGCGTGCCGGGTGCGGGCTTTCGAAGGCTCGGTGCTATTATATTACCACAGCTCTATTTTGGGGATATTTTTCCTCTATTGATTATTTTTAGAAATGCTCGTTCCAGATTAAGATTCTCTCTCCCTCTTGATTCTCAGTCTCTCCCTCTCCTCCCTCTCCCACTCTCTCTTTCTCTTTCTCCCTTTCCCTCTCTCACTCCCTTGTCTCTCTCTCTCCCTCCCTTGTCTCTCTCTCTCTCTCTCTCTCTCTCTTCTCTCTCTCTCTCTCTCTCTCTCTCTCTCTCTCTCTCTCTCTCTCTCTCTCTCTCTCTCTCTCTCTCTCTTCTCTTTTCTCTTTCTCTTTCTCTTTCTCTTCTCTCTTTCTCTCTTTCTCCCAGTCTCCTAGTCTCCCAGTCTCCCAGTCTCCCCCTCCCCTCCCCTCCCCTGACCCACCCCTCTTTATCCAACACACTTTCCTTCGGAAGAATAGGCAGACAGGGAAAAGAGGGGGGGGGGGATGTTTTAGCTAAGCTGCTTTTCCGGCTGTGGGTCTGTAATTTTCTGTCCGTGGCTCAATTGTCGTGGAAAAAATAGGTAAGCGGGAGAATTTTGTGGGGGAACGAAACAAAAAAAAAAAAAAAGAATATGCAACTGCGATTAATGGTGGAAAAAAATAAGACGAAATGACTCGATAATTGTTTTACGTTGTCGTCCCAGTGAGATAATTTCATTGAAACCGTCGACGTGAAAGACGGATTCTCGTTATTGTTGACCTTGGAGCGAGCGCGGGTGAATGAAGCGAGGGGAGAGGAAGAATGAGGATGTAGAGAGGAACGGCGATAAAAAAAAAAAGGTTTTCGTGACTCTTATTCTCCAGCTTTATCCTCTCTTTTCCATTCGTTTCAAGAGAGTGGGGAGGAGCGGTGGGAGGGCGAATAGGGGGTGGAGGAAGAACAGGGGGAGGGCGAGTAATCGAGGAAGAGGAGAGGGAGGGGAGTGGAAGGAGATAAGAAAGAGGAGGCGGAGGAGGAGAGGGGAGGAGGGAGAGGAGGGCGTAGGATCGCCGCGGGCTCCGGAGTTAATATTTTAGAACTTAATTTTCTAAGCACATACAGGGCGCTCTGCTAACGTGATAATATTTCAAACAATTCGGGGTGATGGAGGAGCGGAGGCGGAGGCGGAGCGGGAAGGCCGAGCGAAGAGAGGGAGAGCCTTCTTTCGCATTGTTACTTCATCGAGGAGACGTCCTGTAGTTGGGCTTTTTTTTTTTTACACTCCCCATCTTCCTTTCCTTCCCTTCGTAAATGTGTTTTTGTGTTTTTTTCGTCTTTTTTTTTCTCCCTTTTCTGCTTTCCTCTTGTCTTGCCCTTTCTTGCTTTGCTTCCTCTCCTCTCTTCTTTGGGCTTTGCTTTGCTTAGATTAATCTGCGTTATGAGGAGTAATTTCTCTTTCCCTGTCTTTTTCCATCTTCTCCCAGCTTCCATTTGCGTCCCTTTTCTGTGCTGAATTTCCGTTTCCCTCCGACAGTCCTTTGCAAATGCAACACAAGCAAGCGAGATTAAAAGGCACGTGACCTGTCGTAGCCGGTCATTTGGGATTTCACTTGCAAATGAAGTATTGCAGGCTGTGATTTGTCCTTGTGTTCTGGGCGTGTTTCTCTCCCGAGTTTTGAGCGCTCGCCGTAAACGAACTCGTTGCCAGGAGAGCCCTTGGCCATGGAGGAGCAGCTGAGGAGAGGGGAGAGAGAGAGGGAGAGGGGAGAGAGGAGAGAGGGAGGAGCGACCTTGCATCGGTGGCATTACGAGCCGGTTTTGGTATTTCGATCTGCGGTGGTTGCTTTTTGCTCTATTTTTTTGCATGCCGGGAAATCTCGGCTCGTCCTTTCGTTTGCTCGTTGCGTCATGGAGCTGGTTTGTGGAGTCGCGTTGTCCCGTTTTCCGGTGTTGATGGCGGATTTGCCGCAGGGGAAAAAAAATTACAGTGTGTGCACGTGAAGGCAATTTTGCGACCATTTTTTTCCTTGCCTTCACACGTCCCTCTGCCTCTGTTCTTCCCCATCTTGTTTCCGCTTTTCCCCTTTCCGCGGTCTCTTTCCCCCTTCGCCCTCTTTTCTCCCCCTTCCCCTTCTTTCTTCTCCTCACCTTCCCCCTCTCCCCCTTCTTCCTCCTCCTGCTTCTTCACCTCCTCCTGCTCTCTTCCCATCCTTCTTCCTCCGTTCCCAACCTACCCCTGTATTCCCCACATCACCCTCCCACAAAGTCCCCCTTTTCATCCCGCAGCAACCCTTTTCATCCCCCCTTTCATCCCCGCAGCCCCTCCCTCCTCCCCCTTTTCATCCCCGCAGCCCCTCCCTCCTCCCCCCCTTTCATCCCCGCCTCGTCTGGCGTGCGGTTGCCCACTGGACTCCCGATTGGAACAAGTAACCCGAGGCGAAGCTCCGGATTACGGTTCTTTGTCGTCTCGCCAGGTTCTGGGAAGTTGATTGGCTATTTTGCGTGTCTCCGTATGAGGCAGGGTATGTTTGTGCGTGCGTGCGGGCGTGTGTGTGTGTGCGTGTGTGTGTGTGTGTGTGTGTGTGTGTGTGTGGTGTGTGTGGTGTGTGTGTGTGTGTGTGTGGGTGTGTGTGTTTGTGTGTGTGTGCGTTGTGTGTGTATGTGTGTGTGTGTGTATGCGTGCGTGTGTGTCTGCGTGTGTTTGTTGGTTTGTTTTCTAGTATTTTTTCTGTGTATGTTTCTTTTGTTTGGTTTTGACACTGAATCATGACCCTGTGGTTTCTACGCAGATTGATGAGGATCATTATCTTGTCTATGAAATTCGATGATAATTAGCAAACCTTAATTCGAGTATTTTTCTCTCTTCCAGGTAAGTGGGACTTTCGATCAACGATGCAGTACAAAGAGATACTATTTGGTAAAGTATGTCCGAAAAGTTGCAGATAAGAAAGCTATAGGTTGTATAGTTACCAGCTTCTTTATATCTATACATTTGCTTTGACGGGGCAATGGTCATCATATCTTGGAAACAGTTTATTTTATTATTATTATTATTATTGTTATTATTACTGTTATTATTGTTATTATTATTTTTGTTATTACTATTACTATTGTTATTATTATTATTATTATTATTATTATTAGTAGTAGTAGTAGTAGTAGTAGTAGTATTAGTACTATTATTACTATTGTTATTATTATTATTATTATTAGTAGTAGTAGTACTATTATTACTATTGTTATTATTATTATTATTATTATTAGTAGTAGTAGTAGTAGTAGTAGTACTATTATTACTATTGTTATTATTATTAGTATTATTACAATCATTAGAGGGGGTAGGGTTCTCAGGCTTTGTGATTTACATCCGCCAGACATGCGCGGATTTCCTGCTATGTTATTAGGTAAAATTTGAAATCGGAAATCTTTGTTTGAGTAATAGGTTTGCGTAATTACAGTCGCGTTATAGAAAGGCGAGTTGGCTCTTTGGTGTTCGTTGTAACTTATTCGTTATCGATAGCGGAAGGGAACTTTTTTTTTTTTTAATAAAACTTTGATAATGTAAAAAAAAAAAAAAATATTGAAGGCTTATCTCGTGATGAAGAACTGGATCATTTGACACGCTTAGGGCAGAACATCATGGCTTTAATAAGTAAGATGTCTGCGTGTCTGCTGCAACACGTGATCTGTGTCTGCTTGGCGCCCCTTGCATGCTCGATTCACCGCAATGGATTAATTCTTAATGTATCACAGGTTGCACAGGCGGTGTCAAACCACAAGGGCTTTTTGATGATGTTTCCCTCATGTAGGATTCTCATTATCGCCTTTATTGCAGTTACTGTACTGTTAATGCGGGTTCTTCATTATCATCATCATCTTCAACATCATCATTATCATCTTAAATAAAATCATCATCATAATCATCATCATCTTCAACATCATCACCATCATCTTCAACATCATCATCATCATCATCTTCAACAGCATCATCATCATCATCATCATCTTCATCTTCATCTTCATCATCATCATCATCATCATCATCATCATCATCATCATCATCATCTTCAACATCATCATCATCATCATCATCATCATCATCATCTTCATCTTCAACATCATCATCATCATCATCTTCAACATCATCCTCACCATCATCATCATTATTTCTTTTTTTTAATTTTTGGCTGTCACTGCTTGACAAGAAGCAGGAACGGCAATTATGGACTGGCGAATGAAAGCATTTAAATGCACTTTCAATTGACCTTCGATTTTATTCATTCTTGCAAGCATTTGGACGCTTGTTTGCATCGAGATCGACTCGCACAAGCGTGGCCGATTGTGCTCGCATGGATACACGTACGTAAGCACATACGTACACGTACATACATACTGACACATGCACATATACTTACACACACAATTGCACGTGGTTACACACTCATATACTTTCACTCAAATTTACACATAGTTACAATCACAGGCACATATGCAGACGCACACATATACATAAACATACGCAGACAAACACACACAGAAAAAAAACATACACATACAGACACACACAAGCAGACACACTCTCACACGCACGCGCGCGCGTGCACATACATATATACTCACACGCGTACGTACACACACACACACACACACACACACACACACACACACACACACACAACACACACAGGACGTGTGTACGTACGCATACGCAACGGCACGCACGCATACGGCATACACGCATATACACACGTACACACACATACACACACACACACACACACACACACACACACACACACACATATATTATATATATATATATTATATATATATATATATATATATATATATATATATATATATATATTATAAATATTATATATATATATATATATATATATATATATATATATATATATATATATATATATATAATGTATATATGAACTTTTACGGCATATTTCTTACAGGAAGATAAACTGAGCAGCGGCGCTAAGCGGTCGTGGTTAGCATGCATTGAAGAAAATTAATCTCACATGAAGACACGAGCCGAAATGTTTGAAGACTCATCAGAGGCCCTCGAGGTGAAGCGGGTCGAGGCTGCCCCTTGACCTTGGCCCACTCGATCGCGGCTCGAGTACTTCGAAATCCCCAATTAAGTTTCGCATTTGAGCGCTCGTCGTGGCTTGCTCGGGTCGCTCTCGGGCGCCTGGCCTTAGGGGTTCTTGCGGAAGGGCTTGGGTGGCTTGTATTGCGGTGCTCCTTCGTTGATGCGGTGGTTGTTGTCTTCATCGCCGTCTTCATTATCACTAATGTTTTTTTTTATTATTGTTGTTATTGTTATTGGTATTGTTATCAACACCATCATCACTATCACCGCCACCACCGTTGCCATCACCACCACCACCACCAACACCATCACCGTCAACAACACCATCACCACCACCACGACCACCGTTACCATCACCATCACCATCACCACCACCACCAATACCAACACCATCACCGCCAACAACACCATCACCACCACCACCGTTACCATCACCACCACCAACAACAACAACACCATCACCACTAACACCATAATCATCACCACCTTCACCACCAACACCATAATTATCACCAACAACACCATCACAACCACAACCATTATTAATTGTTAATTGTAGTAGGATTGATAGAAAATTGTCTTTTTCCGTTTAGAAGAAAATCTTTTTGCAAAGGAAAGACTCGATGCAGATGGACATAAAGCCTTGTGGAAGGGGTGTCTCCGCCTTTGTGGATTTGTCAGCAGGATTACGTGGAAAGGTAATAGTGGATTGTGATGAAATTATAAAGAGGGGTTGGCTATGGCCCAGGGACCTGCTAATTGAATTTTGGTGGTGAACTGGATCTGCATGTGGATTTGGGAGACGTTCAAGCCGATTCATTGTTAGGGCAGCCCGGAATAAGAAATGGATCTGCAGTGAATATCTTTTTTTCTTTCTTTTAATGTGATTGATGGATTGATTTTTGAGCGTTGGGGTAGGTTTCGTGTGCTCGGGTTGGTTTCTAGTTATTTACTGATGAGTGATTTTTTTTTTCTGGGTGTATTCGCTTCATAGGCACTGTGTGTGTGTGTGTGTGTGTGTGTGTGTGTGTGTGTGTGTGTGTGTGTGTGTGTGTGTGTGTGTGTGTGTGTGTGTGTGTGTGTGTGTCTTGCAGCGTACCTGTGACCTTTGGGGTAATTTACTTGAAGTGTGTCATTCTTTGTTTCGTGTACGTTGAAAGATGGAAACAAAGATTTAAAAAAAAAGAAAAAAAATGCGTCTTTGAAATCTCTGCTTCCTTATTTCGTGATCATGAACAGCGCCGGCCCTGCGTGTTCTGTTTTATCCTCATATTCCCCTTTTTCTGCCTCGTTTATGGCCGAAACTTCCTCCTCTTCTTTTCCGCTTCCGCATCCATTATCATTGTCACCTCCCCCATCGCTGTTGCCATCTCCTGCTCCTTCTTTTCTTCCTCCTCCCTCCTTTCAGTTATTATCAGATCTCGTTTCCTCTCTT
>NW_020868898.1:30000-32500 GCF_003789085.1 Penaeus vannamei
TCATGGGGGCTTCATCATGCAGCTAATGTGATGAAATTTCCGTGAACTCCTTGAATAGATCTTAGTATGGCGCCGGTGTCTAGAAATCCTTTGTCTTGGAATTTGGCGTCTGGATTACACAGATGGTTCTCGCGTTAAACTCGGGAATAAGACACATCGGTATTAGGCGGTGCTGATGCTGTAGTGCAGAGAGAGCGAGAGAGAGGGAGAGGAGAAGAGGGAGAGGGAGAGGGAGAGGAGAGAGGAGAGGGAGAGGAAGAGAAGGGAGGGAGGGAAGAGGGGAGAGGGGAGAGAGGGAGGAGAGAGAGAGGAGGAGAGAGAGAGGAGAGAGGGGGGAGGGAGAGAGGGAGGGAGAGAGGAGAAAGAAGAGGAGGGAGGGAGGGAGAGGGAGAGAGAGAGAAGAGAGAGAGAGAGAGAGGGAGGAGATTTAGGAGGGAGGGAGGGAGGGAGAGAGAGAGAGAGGGAGGGAGGGAGAGAGAGAGAGAGAGGGAGGGAGGGGAGGGAGAGAGAGAGGGAGGGAGGGGGGAGAGGAGAGAGGGAGGGAGAGAGAGAGAGAGAGGGAGGGAGAGAGAGAGAGGGAGGGAGAGAGAGAGAGAGGGAGGGAGGGAGAGAGAGAGGGAGGGAGAGGAGAGAGAGAAGAGAGAGAGGAGGGAGAGGAGAGGGAGAGAAGAGAGAGAGAAGGAGAGAGAGAGAGGGAGGGAGGGAGAGAGAGAGGAGAGAGAGAGGGAGAGAGAGAGAGAGGAGAGGAGAGGGAGAGAGAGAGGGAGAGAGGGAGAGGAGAGGGAGAGAGAGAGAGAGGAGGAGAGAGGGAGGAGAGAGGGAGAGAGAGAGAGGGAGAGAGAGAGAGAGAGGAGGGAGAGAGAGAGAGAGAGAGAGAGAGAGAGAGAGAGAGAGAGAGAGAGAGGGAGAGAGAGAGAGAGAGAGCGAGGTGCTGCTGATGTTGTAGTGCAAGTTTCGGCCTGTGGATATTGTTATTCGTGCTATTGTTGTTGTTGTGGGTATTATTAAGAACTGTTGTTATTGCGTTTTCTCATTATTTCTCGGTATTTGATAATTACGTTGTCAAGGACCTACCTGTTTGCCGTTCTCAGGATTGTGATCTAGTTAGCGCTCGTATCATAGATATTTTGGGCGATACATTTTGAAGCGGAGTGGACCAAAATTGTTATTATTATTGTTATTTGTTGTTGTTGTTTTTGTTGTTATTGTTATCATTATTATCATAATCATTTTTGTTATTCTAATTATGATTATTATTATTAGTAGCCTTTATTCGCAACCAGGGTTCCGCAGGCAATCGTAAAATTAGTGTATAAAGGTAAAGAAAAGAATAAAAGATACTCGAAGTGTGTGTGTGTGTGTGTGTCTGTGTGTGCGTGTGTGTGTGTGTGTGTGTGTGTGTGTGTGTGTGTGTGTGTGTGTGTGTGTGTGTGTGTGTGTGTGTGTGTGTGTGTGTGTGTGTGTGTGTGTGTGTGTGTGTACATATAATGTTCTACACGTAGGTATGTAAAGGTTAGAAATTACTACTTTAATGGAACGTCTTGGTAAAGTTTGAGTAAGAATTTTAGGTACAAAGTTGTGGAAGTTTACCTGCGTTCAGTCCGTGATGTATGTCTTACTTTTTATGACTTGGGTATCAAGATATTGTCGAAATATGGCAGATGGTTGTTATCTTGTGTGTGATTGGAACTGCAGAATGTTGAAAAAAATGTATTGGATTGAATTGAGGGATCTTATCTCTCATAAGTTTTATGTTATTGTATGTCTTTTTCTTTAGTTTGGTTTAGAATTCGGTTTATAGTGTCATTGCATCGATAATTCCGTTTTTGTAGTCGTGTTACGCTTATAGAGAAATGTATATACTTTGTCAATGTTTCACAAAAAATTATTTAAACTGGCGCTGACACGGTGACAGAGTGTAAAATATGAATTTGAGTAAATGACTACAAAATGGTCAAACTGTATGCGTATGTTCCATTTTTTATGCCAAAAGATAATTTTTCACAGCTGATTTTCTGGACGAGGTGAATGTACTCTGGTGGATATTTTTACTACTACTATTTCTAACCATTTTTGTCAGGTGCTTTTATGCAGCTTGTCATGGAGTCATGTTGTAAAGGGTAATAGTCGGAAATAGTATTACATGTTGTAGTATATCGCTTTAGATATAATTATAATAGTTTTAGTTGCTTAACAGTAGTTAGCGGAGTAGCTATGGCTTTGAGAAGTGGCATTAAGAGCAGAGCAAGTATGATGAGCAGTAGCAGTAGTTGGAATAGAACTAAATATTAGCGTTCCTGCTTGAAGTTTAACCGACCGAGAAAACAGTACACGGCGCGCAGTCAGTGACGTGCGTCGTTGCTTTGATTGGAGGCACAAAGGGCGCCACGAGGCACAGTAGCGCCACTTCTCAACAAGTAGGCTCCACTTGTCCCGAGAGGAGCACGCGCGACGTGTCCACGGGCCCGCCAGACCGCGGGCTGTGGCGCGGCCTTCCCCA
>NW_020868898.1:40000-55000 GCF_003789085.1 Penaeus vannamei
GGACAGGATTACGCAAAGTATGTGGCGTGAATAGCAGTCGAGAAAGTGCATAGGAAGAGGTACATTGTGTTATTAATAGACGAAAGAACAAGTTCACATAAAAATGTACATAGCGCGAGAGACAGAGGAGAGGAGGTGGACCCAATGACACACACGGTGTACGCAAAGGGTAAGGCGAAAGTAGTAAGAAGCACATAGACATACAGATGGTGAAGATAGAACAGCTGATCGATTTATAGCGTGAAGAACAGCTGAACAAGTGCGCACTAAGTCTTACACAGTGTGATGAACGAGAGAATATTTTTTTTTACAGAAAGATGAACATCAAAAAAGTTGTGATATGTTGCCGGATAGTTAACATATGAACTTAAACACGTGTGCACGCCAGGTGTTCACTTATGCGAGTTCATCGGGTATTCTGATCTCAGGGAAACTAGGAAATGTTTGTTAGAAAATGAAGATTAATATATTTTTTAGGAACGAGCAAATCGCGCGCACATTCACACACACTCTCTCTCCGTCTCCGTCTCAGTCTGTCTCTCTTCTCCTCTCTCTCTCTCTCTCTCTCCTCTCTCTCTCTTCTCTCTCTCTCTCTCTCTCTCTCTCTCTCTCTCTCTTCTCTCTCTCTCTCTCTCTCACACACACACACACACACACACACACACACACACACACACACTCTCTCTCCTCTCTCTCTCTCTCTCTCTCTCTCTCTCTCTCTCTCTCTCTCTCTCTCTCTCTCTCTCTCTTCTCTCTCTCTCTCTCTCTCTCTCTCTCTCTCTCTCTCTCTCTCTCTCTCTCTCTCTCTCTCTCTCTCTCTCTCTTCTCTCTCTCTCCTCTCTCTCTCTCTCTTACTTACCTGGTTATCCGTTTATGTATTTATCTACCGGGCTGTTTATCCGTGCACCTGTTTATAGGCGTAATATTATTTATGTCTGTACGTTGTCTACATGCATGTGACGTGGAACGGTTCGCCATTGTCTCTACGCAGCTGTGGAAGTGTCAGAGGAAGCTCGAGAGGAGACATACAAGCCGAGACCGTAAATTTTGAATGCGAACACGCGCACTTTCCCAGGCGTTCGAGGCGCGGCGAACGGCACCTGGATGCAAGGTCTATGTAAGTACTTGTATAGACGTTTCGTAGGTGAGGGCGTGGCGAAGGAAGACGCGCGGGCGTGTTGGACCCTGGCGTAAAGGGGCGAAGGAAATCTCTTATGATAAAGGGTTATAGGATTATATATGAGCGGCCTATAGATAAGTAGATGGGTAAATAGAAATAGTAAGTAGATGGTAAATAGGTGAGTAGATAGGTAAATAGGTGAGGATATGGGTAAATAGAAAAACAGATTAGGTAAATAGGTGATAGATGGTAAATAAGTATAGATAAATAGGTGAGTAGATAGTAATAATAGGTAAGTAGATAGGTAAGTAATTGTAAATAGATAAGATATAGGTCAATAGATAGTAGATAGGTAAGTAGATAAATATGTTATATAGGTAGTAATAGTAGACAGATAGATAGATAGATAGATAGATAAAATAAACACAAACAGGCACAAAGGATATATGCTTACATTATAGTGTTTTGGAATGGACGGGAGGAAAGCAGCATCATGCGCGTGTTTGTTTTGCAGTTTGTTTTGTAAACATTTATTGAAATTTGGCCGCTATTGTACTTACTCTGATATGCACGGTATTGCTACTTCAGTTATTTTTTAAAGACGGAATTCCTTTCAGGAGTAAGTACCGCTCAACTCCGGTTAAATGGAAGAGAGAACGTCAAGTGACAATAGAATATACAAAAAAACATTTAAAGTTGTACTGCCAGAGACAGGATCTTGGGATACTGTTCTTGTTTCATTGTTTGTGTCGGTTTTCGTTTGGAATTTACACGGATGTCTGTCTGCATTTTGTGTCCTCGTTGGTAATGCAGTGTGTGCGTGTGTGTGTGTAGTTACGTAGATGTTAATTCTTTGCCCACACGCACGCGTACACTAACAGAGGAGCGCCCATAGTTTTTTTTTTTTTTTTTTTTTTTGCGCCGGAAGGGGAAGAAGAAAGATCACGTGGGACTCGACAGGCGATGGTGATGAATGGGAGAATAAGCTGTTCTTCACACCTGTTCATCACGCCTCCCCTCGATGCCTGTAGGCGCGAGGGGATCACCGGATACGTTATGATTATCCCTGAGGGACGGGCCCGGCGGTGCATGTTTACACTTTAATGCACGAGGGAAGGAAGGCGAGGGAAGGCGCGAGGGGACCGGCGAGGGGACCTGCGAAGAAGGGAGATCTGTCGAAGGAGAAAGAGATTGTCTTTGATAGACGGCGATCACGGATGGGAATAGACTTCCTGTTTCCTTTCTTTTTTATCATGTCTGTTTTTTTCTTTTTTTTTTCTTGAACTTGTGATGGCGGGGAAGATGTTTGGGATCTAATTTATATTTTCTTTCTTTTCAGGTAAGTTGGGGACGTTTTCCTCGGCGGAGATGCGAGTGAGGGAGAGGCATCTCTAAGGCAAGCGCGGTATCACACGCCCGGTTCGTATACGTCTTTATTTATGATTTGATTTTATTCACCGGCCTCGTCTATCCGGAGTAGTAGGCGTCGCGTTCCGGGGAGCGTACGATAAGATTTAAGCGCGGTTGATTGGTTCGGCATTTTTATTGCTTCCACCTAGGCATGTTATTTGCGCCTTCACATCGGGAATACGTAGGAAAAATGCCTCAGTAAATAATCAATAGCAGACGGCGTCACTTTTGACAGCAAGGGTGATAATGCCGTCGGCGCGAGCGGGCAGGGCAAGGCAAGGGCGCAGATTGGACCAGTTTTCTTTCATGGATTCGATAATATCGGTCCTTTGCTCGGCTCTGTTGACAGGGCTGGAGAAAATGAAACCCACAGGGAGCTGGAGGAGGTGGGGACGGGGGGTGGGGTGGGGGAGAAGTGCCCGGACAGAGGAGGGATGGGAGAAGGGCGCGATAAAGGTGTAAGACCAGAGGAAGAGAAGAAATGGTGCAAGGCCGACAGCGGGCGTTGCAGCAGGGCGGGAAGAATGGGGGTTTATCATGCACCCTGTGTTCCTGTTTCATAGCATTTCTTTTCCTTTGGTAACAAGATGGGTGCTTCACATTTGTAGTAAAATGTGCATTGCATGGCGCAGAATAAACGTTCGCTATTGCTAATTTATGCTAAACCAAAAAAGATGTAGAGTTGACAGGTGTTGTCACTGGATAACAGACTCGGCGGCGGAGCAGGTGAGCCGTGTTTAATACTTCTCTTTTCGCCGTAATCAATCGATAACTTTTTACCTGGAAGCACTCGTATAGGCGGTGCAGTTTCCCTTGAACGTTGCCGGGGATGGTGAGCGTTGCGGGGAATGTTGCCGCGTTCATTTCGCTGTCTCTTAATAAGTAAAGGAAAACTGAATGAAGGGAATTACACATGAATAAACTAACGTACACATGCACGCACACAAACGCACACGCACATACACATACACAAGCGCGCGCGTTTTCATTATCATGTGGGAGGGAAAGGCTGTTGAACTGACAGATAGGGCCTTGAAGTATTTTGTTTTGCTTTATGGAAGTAAAGACAATCCCATGAAGTCCACGCTCGAGTATGGAGAGAGAGAGAGCTTGATGCAGAATGTGAGTAATGAAAGAATCACATAACAAAAATACGACTACTAATTAAACGAGAAGTGCAAGTATACAAAAGGAGATAAGTAGAAGTGGAGGAGAATGATAAGGAAGAAGAAAAGGAAACGAGAGAGAGAGAGGGCGAGAAACGGCGACGGGGGAGGGTGGGGGGGGGGAGGTAATGAGTTCCATGCATCCCATTTTCAGTTTCGCTGTTTATTTTGTATGTCTTTGCTCGCTTGCTCCGTTGGCCTTGGAGAGAGCTGCTCTGCGCATCACGCCGCACGTTCGCTGCATATCAATGAATTGCAAGGGAGACTGAAGTGTAGATACGGTGCGGGGGGACAATGCGAAGTACATTCCATGGCCGAGTGTAGTGGGGACTCGGACGGTGTGGTAGCGACGGTGCAGAGCGGCGGGAAGGGAAGGCTCCGTCGCTGGGCAGTGCAGTCCGACGGAGCAGTTGACTCACCCAGGGCAGCTCCGGCAGGCTTGGCGAACGAGCAGGGGGAGCACAGATATATAGAGATATAATGAGGATAAGCAGCCCTAGTTTACATGAAGGAGGAGAGTTTAAGAGCAAGTCGTAAAACCTGTTTACGCACACGCAGGCATCACGAAAGATGTGTAGGCGTCGTGGTGGTGAAGGTGAATTTTGATGATGTTAGCACGAGGAATAGTAATTTTGGAGCCCTCGCCTGGGCGTACTGTCCGCAGGAGCCGCTTGCCACTGTAAGAAAACGACTACTTTTAAGGACTCCTGGTGAGGTTGCTGGTAGGTGACAAACAGGCAACTGGCCAGGAAAGGCTTAAAGTAATCTGTTGCCAAGATGTCCTGTGGGAAGGCCCCGGCTGACGAGAATCGCACATTTCTGCCTCTGGGTTTGTCGAGGGTGTTTCGCCCTGGGTTTCGGTGGGCGGCGTCGATTAGGGAGAGTTAGGGTCCGGGGGGGGGGTCGGGTTTGCGGGGTACGATGCGGTGCCCGGATGTGTAAATCTATTCCTGGAAAATGAAATAATGAACCGTATTCATGTTGACAAATGTAGAAAAGGTATGAATGAGAATGGATATCTTCACAATACAAGAGGTGTATTTGACCGGTTTCGATTCTACATTTACATCTCTTGTATTATGATGATATCCATTCTCATTCATACTTTTCTAGAAACAATGAATAAATTCCTTTGGTGGTTCTTTTACCCAAGGACTCAATTGATGATGATGGTGATGGTGATAACACGTTAGTATTACGATTATCATTAAGACAATCACCATCATTACTGTATATGCAGCGTAATATGCGGACGTTGTTGCTGACGCATTCCTGGTGTCAGTTGCCCAAGATGGTCCGGATAAGCGGCCTTCTTGATCAACATGCTCCGCCGTTGCCTCGTTGTGCATTTGAACTGCAGCGCTCTATCCACGGCTATCGACCCAGGAGCCGGCCAGTTCATGCCTCGGCCTTGGGAGGTTTGTTTCCGATTGACGGGCATCCTCGGAATCCGCCGGCTGGTTCGGTACCGCGGTAGCCATTTGTCCCAACGCTGCTGGGCCTCGGAGTGGGGACGGGCGGAGGTTGTTGCTACGGTCGTTGTCGTTTCTCTTCTTCTTCTTCTACTACTACTACTTTTTTCTCCGCTTTCTTTTTCTCCGTTTCCTCTTTCTCTTCTCCTCCTCTTCCCCTCTTCCTCCTCCTCCTTCTCTTCCCCCTCCTCCTCCTTCTCTTCTCCCTCCTCCTCCTCCTTCTCTTCTCCCTCCTCCTCCTTTCTCTTCCCCCCTCCACCTCCTCTTCTCCCTCTCCTCCGTCTCCTCCCTCTCCTCCTCCTCCCTTTCTTCCTCCTTCTTCCTCCCACCACCTCCTCCTCCCTTCTCTCCTCCTCCTCCTCCTCCTCCTCCTCCTTCTCCGCCTCCTCCTCCTTCGTTTTTTTACTTCCGTTCATGTCTTCTGGTCTTGTTTGCCGAAGGATTAGACAGGGAGGGAGAGAGCGGGGGGGGGGGCGTTGTGGTCGATGGAACAGGTTATCCAAATATTCAAAGTTCCCTGATCGATATTATATTAATATTATCATCAGTATGATTACCGTTTTTATATTAAAAAAATAGACTGGGGCAGCCTGGTCGCACGTATTCTCCTCTCTGTTTCAATCGTCTTCGTTTTCTTTTCATTCTCTCATGCTGAGATGTCTCTCTGTTCCACTTTATCTTCCTCTTACTTTTTTATTTTCTCTTTCTCTTTCGCGCTCTCATTTTTTAGATTCTTATTCGCTATATCTCTCCCATTCTCTTTCGCTTACTCCTCTCTCTCTCTCGCTATCTTTTCCTTTCCCTTCTCCTCTCTCTTCTCTCTCTCTCTCTCTCTCTCTCTCTCCTCTCTCTCCTCTCTCTCTCTCTCTCTCTCTCTCTCTCTCTCTCTCTCTCTCTCTCTCTCTCTCTCTCTTCTCTCTCTCTCTCTCTCTCTCTCTCTCTCACTCTATCTCTCCCCCCCTCTCTCTCTACCTCTCCCCCTCTCTCTCTACCTCTCTCCCCCTCTCTCTCTAACCTCTCCCCCCCTCTCTCCTCCCTCTCCCCCCCTCTCTCTCCTCTCTCCCCCCTCTCTCCTCTACCTCTCCCCCTCCCTCTCTCTCTCCCTCTCCTCTCTCTCTAGCCCACTCTCCCATGCACAAACCCTCCAGTCTCCCATCTTTTCTCTCTTCCCTTTCATAGGCCAGACTTTATCTCTGTCCACCACGCAGGAGACGAAGACCCCTTACGTCAGATGCCATAGATAAGAGAGCGAAAGAAATTCAGATCCAACGGGAGGAGGTTTCTGAAGGCGAGCCAGAGAGGAGAGAGTTCACGCGGCGGTCTCGGAGGGCGACAAGAATATGAATGGGCAATGGAGTGCGGGGGAGAAATGAGCCTAAGGGGAAGGTAGTAGGTCAGGGGGAGGAAGGGGAAGGGGGGGAGGGAGGAGGGGAGAGAGAGGGAGAGAGAGAGGAGAGGAGAGGAGAGAGAGGAGAGGAAGGAGAGGAGAGGAGAGGAAGGAGAGGAGAGGAGAGGAGAGGAAGAGGAGAGAGAGGAGGGGAGAGGAGGAAGGGGAGGGGGAGAGGAGGGAAGGAGATGGAGAGGGAAGGGAGGGAAGGGAAGGAAAGGGGAGAGGAGGGAGAGGAAAGGGAGAGGGAGGGAGGTGGAGTGAAGGAGGGAAAAGGGGGAAGGGGAGGGAGGAGAAGGTCGAACGAAGCTTGAGGAAAGGGAGGAAAGAAAGTCGACAGAAAAACGGAAGAAGGGACCACGAAGAGAAGGTCGTGAAAGAAAAAAAAAATGGTAAGAGAAGGAGAAGAAAATAAGATGGAGAAGATAGAGAAAATAATGGAGGGTGGAAAAAGAAAGAAACGGTGAGGTAAAGTGAGGGAAAAGGTAGTGAGAGGGGAGATTGTTGTTATTTGTAGAAAATTCAGAAGAGGAGTAGAGAGGGAGAGAAACGATCGTAAAAAGAAAGATACAAATAAAAGAAAAAGAAAACCGGACCAACAATAAACCCGAAGGGGAGGACACGCGAGGAGGAATACTCGACGAAGGGCAAGACGGAGCCAAGGGAGGGGACGCGGCGGAGAGTGCCGTGCGGCGTGGGGTGGGGGAAGTAAAGAGGACTGGCGTATATCGCGGCGCCGCAGTACTACTAAAGAGCAAAAGCATGTCAACAGGGGAGCGTGGCGTGACGGGAGTCCACCAGCGCCCTGGCATGTCCCCCGGGTCTTTAAGTACCTGGCGACCTCCTCGTGATGATGGGACGCGTCACTACACCTGCTCTGATGTCACACCGTCCTGCGCCACCCACCGCCTGCATCTCCCCCTCCCCCTCCCCTCCCACTCCGCCCGCCGTCTCCGCCATCGCATCTCGACCGCTCTCGTGTCGCCACCTTCGCTCCCCCGCTTTTGCTCTCCCCTTCTACGTCTTTGCACTCACTCTGTTCCTCATTCTTTCCCCTCTTCTTCTTTTTCCTCTTCCGCTCTCCTCTCTTCTCTGTCCACTTCCCCATAATCATCATCTTCCTCTTCATCTACCTCTCTCTTCTCTTCTTCCCTCTCCATTCCTTCTTTTCTGCTTCTGCTGCTGCTGCTCCTCCTCCCTCCTCCTACTTCTCTCCTCCTCCGCCCCCTCTTTTTCTTCCTCCTCTCCCCCTCCTTTTCCTCCTCTTCCCCCTCCTTTTCCTCTCCTCCCCTCCTTTTCCTCTCTTCCTCCTCCTTTTCCTCTCCTCCCTCCTTTTCTCTCCTCCTTTTCCTCTCCTCTCCTTTCCTTCCCACTCACCTCCCATCCTCTCCCCCTCCTTTGCCTCCCTCCCACTTCAGCCGCACGTCCACCCCGTGGGTGTGCTGTAAGGGCGGGGGGAGTGGTGTGGCGATTGTTCAGGCGGGTTTACTGGGAAAAGTAAATCTGAGGGGAGAGGGGCTGAGAAAGGCGGGGATGGAAGAGGGGAGCGAAGAGGGAGAACGTAAGAAGTAAGCCTACTAGAGGGGGTGAGGGACAAGGGGAAGCAAGCGGAGCACGATCGGAAGAGAGGGAGGGGGGGGGGGGTAGTTTTGCTGGAAGTGGTGGGCGTGATGGGATAGACGTTCGGCGTGGGGGAAGGAGGGCTGAGGACGGGCGTACAAACGGAGAATAAATATGTGAAGGGAAGTCGAAGGGAAACGCTACGGTTCCTTGACCACTCGTTTTGTGGGAAATGGCAACCGTTTGTGGTGGCTGAGTGTGGAGGTGCGTCCATGAGGTCCAGATAGCATTGTGTTGATGCTTATTTACGAAAATTACTGAGACTCAGTGGACCTGTGCTTGGGAAGGAGTGGAGGCTCCGAACTGATGTTTGGAAAGGCATCCTCTAAGTTACGGACCGGTACTACCGAAGTCCAGCTGGAGTATTACCTTTAGCTCAGACAAGGGAGTCAGCAAGCATAAATCGAGATCGATTGGAAATAACATTCTGATACTTCGTTCATCTGGTTAGAGAGCTTTACAGTCGTTGATTATATAAAACCTGGTTTGAAGCCGTAATGTTTGTGAGCTGCGCGATTTTTGATCTCTGGATTTGCCAAAGAAATGTAGTGTAAGCAGCGGGTAGCTCCGTAAAGGACCCGAGTTCGAGGCGGTGGGAGCAAGAGGCCAAGGAGTATGGGCATTAAGGGCACAGAGTCAGGCGCACGGGGTAATAACACCAGGCTCTGAGGAAGAAAGAGTACCAGGTGAGAGGCGAAAAGGCAGGGGGTTATTAGGACGAGGGACACAAGAGCACTCTGGGTATAGAATCGGGGCATTGTAATAGGGGTCCCAGTTGAGAGGAGGAGAGGACAAGGGCAGAAAGGTCTCAGATGGGAGAAGCAGAAAGGCGGTAGAGCGAGGAAGAGAGAGGCCCGTTGAGGGAGTCTGTTGGGGGTAGGAGGTGCTGTTGCAAAGGAAGGGTTACCTCAAGGACCCTCGTGGCCAAGGGAAAGTACCAGCTGAGAAAAAGAAGAGCAATTGTTTAAGGAGAATTGCCCCTCGAGGGAGGAGGCACCGCGGAGGAAGAAAGTATTGTCTAAATAAAGGAAACGATTTTTCCTCTTTTTTTTAATGAGGGACGGGATGTTAATTGAAGTGACCGGAGCGGGAGGGGGGGGGGGGCAGCGGCATGGATTTGTTCGCGTTGAAGTTCGTTGTTTGTTCTAACTTGGGGCAGAAGAAATGCGAAAATATCGACGACTCTTTAACTTTGCTCGAACTCGACTGTATCCGAAAGAGCAAATCCATGATAATGATTTAGTGTAAATAACGAAATCTTGACTAGCACCGGCAGGCGGACGCACGACCAAAGGCCCCAAGGTCGAAGGAGCCGAACTACACGCAGTTAATTAAGCGGCAATCGGGCTTTCATTTGTCTTGTGCCAGCGACGAATCTGAAATTATGAAGGTCTTTTCTTCCCGCTGATTGAAAAGTAAGCAATTAAGTCTATTTTATGGCAAGTTGAGAAGAAAAAGGAGCCTTAAGAGGACGTTTTCGTTGCGCCCTGACGATCATCTCCTCGACAGAAAGAGTTGAGAGAAAATGAGAGTGATTGCAGGCGAGGAGGAAGCGGAAGGGGTAAGAGTGAGAATGAGAAGATGGGTCATGGTGGGTGTGGAATGAGATCAGTTGATATGTCTGTCTGTCTGTGTCTGTCTTCTGTCTGTCTGTCTGTCTCTCTCTTCTCTCTCTCTCCTCTCTCTCTCTTCTCTCTCTCTCTCTCTCTCTCTCTCTCTCTCTCCTCTCTCTCTCTCTCTCTCTCTCTCTCTCTCTCTCTCTCTCTCTCTCTCCTCTCTCTCTCTCTCTCTCTCTCTCTCTCTCTCTCTCTCTCTCTCTCTCTCTCTCTCTCTCTCTCTCTCTCTCTCTCTCTCTCTCTCTCTCTCTCTCTCTCTCTCGCTATATATATATATATATATATATATATATATATATATATATATATATATATATATATATCATAGCGAGAGAGAGAAAGAGAAAGAGAAAGGAAGAAAGAAGGACATTCCAGAGTAGTAGAGAAGAGAGGGGAATGCGAGGAGAAAAAGGTCGGTGTGTCGGGGGCGTGCGCTCCTCCGCATCCCCGCTTCGGCCGCTCGGAAAATACTCTGTCCTTGTAGTAGTTCCGCCCATTACGTCGAGGATTAATGGTAATGGTAGTCCCGTACGATAAGGATAAAGAGTAGCGTTCGTTGCTCTTTGTATAGTTTCTGCTATTCATCTCCGTCTTGTGCTTTATTGAGCGTCCTCTATGCTGGCATGTTTTTTTTTTTTTTTTTTTTGGTTACTTGTCTCGTGATTTTTGTCGTGATGGAAAACCGTATTCCTGATTTTGTTATTGTTTACGTCACTTTGCATTGTCCTTTGAACCGCCCGGTAGTAATAAGACAGATTACCAGGAGAGGGAAAGCAAGCAATAAGCATGAGTGGATGAAAGAATTCATCTGGCAGAGCGTTACAAAGGCCACTGAATTCTTCATTAGCGACTGTGATTATGAATGGTAGCTGTGAGAGTATTGATTCGCGGGGTGGTTGGGGAGGCGGGGCGGCGGGCTCTGAGGGGAAGGAGGTTAATGTCACGGCCTCATGACCCCTGGGGGTTGCTATATTCCATCTGACACTTCCCCTCTCCGCTGATGATTGGCCGAGGGTTGAGGCGAGGTGTTTTGTCCCGGCCCTCTCCTCCCCCGCTCGCCTTGGCACTTGCTCGGCTCCGCTGGCTCGCTCGCCCCTCTGGTGTCCCGGCCCTTAGCGGTGCTTCTAAGTATTTATTTCTCTCTCTCTCTCTCTCTTCTCTCTCATCTCTCTCTCTCCTGCTCTCTCTTCTCTCTCTTCTCTCTCTCTCTCTCTCTCTCTCTTTCTCTCGTTCTTTCTCTTTACTTCTTTCTTTCTTTCTCTTTCTCTCTCTCTCTCTCTCTCTCTCTCTCTCTCTCTCTCTCTCTCTCTCTCTCTCTCTCTTTTCCCTCTCGCCTTCTTCCAGCTTCCTATTTGCCTCGTCTGCCTGTCCCTCCATGAAGTTGTCCAACGTTGTATTTCAGCAAAAACAATTTCGAACTTTCCTTGTAAAATGAAATAAAGAACTTGGCAACTAGCAGACGCTGTCTTGTGAGAGACCTCGNGGGGGATGTGAGAGTAATAGTGGTATGGGGAGTGAAGTGGGGGTGAGGGGATATTTGGGGAGGTTAGAGGAATATAGAGGGGAAATGGGGGTGGGGTGGGGGGTGGGGGCAAAATAGGGCATTATCTCTTCGTAACCCCTCTCCCCTTTCCCCCCTCTCCCCTCCCCCTCCCCCCCTAACTCACATCCGTTCCCTAACATGCACGTTTTATCAGAGATAATGACAAATTCTCTCTCCCTCTTTTCTACCCTCTCATTCTCTTCTTCTTTCTCCTCTTCCTTCCTTCATCTTACCATCCACTCTCCTACACATATCTTCCTTTTCCCTCCTTCCCTCCTTTCCTTCTTTTCTTCCTTCCTTTCCTTTCCCTCTTATCTCCTCCCTTTCTTTTTTCCTTTCTTTCCTTTCCTTCCTTCCTTCCTTCACTTTCCCTTCTTCCCTCCTTTCCTTTCCTTCCTTTCCTTTCCCTCCTTCCACTCTATTCCTCTCCCTCTATCCACCCTTCCCTCTTTTCCTTCTTCGTTACTCTTACTTATCTTCTTCTCTCCCTCTTTTTCCCTTTTCTTTTCCCTTCTCCAAATTTTCACTCACTTGTCTCTCTTTTCTCTTTCACCTCCCTTTCCCTCCCTTTCTACTCCCCTAATCCTTCTTATACTTACATTCTCCTTCTCCTTCCCTTCTTCTCTCCCTCCCCCTTTCCCTACCCTCTTACTCCCTTGCCTTTCCTTTCATCTCCTCCATTCTCTTCCCCTACTTTCCTCTATTCTCCCTCTCCCCTCCCCTCCCTTTCTTCTTCCCTGGTCCTCCCCCTCTCTCCCTCTCCCTCCTTCTCTCCTTCACCTCCCTCCCTCTCCTCCTTCTCTCCTTCACCTCCCCTCCCTCTCACACCCTCTCTCCTTCCTCTCCCTCTCCTTCCTTCTTCTCCCGCCCTCCCTCTTCCTTCAACCTCATCCTCCTCCCTCCCTCCCTCTCACTCCCTTTCCCCTCCTCCTCCCTGCCCCCCCTCCCTCCTGCCCCCTCCCCCCTCCCCCCCCTATGCTCCTTTGTTAAGCTTCTTTTTTCAATACGTAATTGGTTTCTCCCGATTTCACCTGTTTCACCTGTGTTATTTTCCTTGACCGTTTTGCAGTGCCATTCGCTCTTCTTAAAAGGGCCAGATTTTTCCCTCTTTCATCCACTCCCCTCTTTTCGTTTCGCTCTACCCTCTTTTCTCTATTTTTTTTTTTTATTCCTTTCCCATTCCCCCTTATCCTCCCTCTTTTCGATTTTTTCTTTCCCTCTCTCCCCTCTTATACCTCTCTCCCTCTCCCTCTCCTTATCTTCACCTCTCTCCTCTCCCCTTCTTTATCTTCATCTCTCTCTCTCTCCCTCTCTTTATTTTCATTCTCTCTCTCTTACTTCCCCCCTTCCCACCTCCCTCTTTAAACCCACCTTCCCCCCCTCCCCCTCCCTCACCCACTCTTCTCCCTTTTCTCTCTTCTCCCTCTCTTCCCGCCTCCTTTTCTCTCTATCCCTCTCTTTCTCTCTATTCTCCTTCCACCCCTCCTGCCTCCCTCCTCTCTCCTCTCCCTCCCCCCTCCTCTCTCTCTCTCTCCATCCCTCTCTCATTCTCTTCCCCTCCCCTTCCCCTCCCACCACCCCTTTCTCTCTCTCTCTCACTCATTCTCTTTCCCCTCCTCTCCCTTCCCTCCCCTCCCTCCCTCCCTTCCCCTCTCCCTCCCATCCCCTCCCCCCCCTCGCATCCTCTCTATATTAGGTCATTAATTAGTCATCCAAACAATGGTTGAGGATTCTGATGCCTCTGTCTTTCATTTGCACCTGCCTCATTGGGGTAGGTGGGGGTAGGAGGGGAGGGGAGGGGAGGGGAGGGGAGGGAGGGGAGGGGAGGGGAGGGGATGGGATGGGATGGGAGGGGGTGAGGAGGGGAGGGGAGGGGAGGGGAGGGGAGAGGAAGGGGGAGGGGAGGGGAGGGAACAGGAGGAGGAGGGAGGGAGGGGTGAGGGGAGGGAGGGGAGGGAGGGGGGGGAGGGGAGGGGAGGGGAGGGGAGAGGGGAGAGGGATTTGATGAGGGGATACGAGGTGAGGGGAGAGGGAAAGGAGGAGAAAGGGAGGGGAACAGGGAGAAAGAGAGGAAGGAGGGGAGAGGGAAGAGGAGAAGAGAGGGGAAGAAGAGGAGGAGAAAGGGAGATAAGGAAGTGAGGAGAGAAAGGACAGATGGAATCAGGGAGGATATTAGGAGGAAGGGAGGGAGGGTAGGGTGATAACAGAGGGCTAAGGAGGGAAGGAAAATAAGGAGGGAGAAACGAGGGAGAGTCTTCAGGAGTGAGGAGAGAAGAGGAGTTGAGGGGGGAGTAAAGGAAGGGAGTAGAGAGGAGGAAAATAGAAAGGCTTGAAGTGAAAAGAAGAAGGGAAAAGAAGAGAGGTGGATGGAGGAGAAGAGGAAGAGTAGGAGAGAGGGGAAGAGAGAGACGGCAAAGGGGGGAAGGGGGGTAGAGGAGGGGTGAGGGGGGGGATGTGATCAGCGTTTGCAACAAAGGCGTCCTCATTCCGATGCAATAAGAGGGATGGGACACAGAGAGAGAGAGGGAGAGAGAGAGAGAGAGAGAGAGAGGGAGAGAGAGAGAAAGAAGAGAGAGAGAGAGAGACGAGAGAGAGAGAGAGAGAAGAGAGAGAGAGAGAGAGAGAGAGAAGAGAGAGAGAGAGAGAGAGGAGAGAGAGAGAGAGAGAGAGAGAGAGAGAGTAGGAGAGAGAGAGAGGGGGAGAGAAGAGGGAGAGAGAGTCAGAGAGAGAAGAGAGAGAGAGAGAAGAACAGACAGACAGACAGACAGACAGAACAGACAGACAGAACAGACGACAGACATGACAGACAGACAGACAGACAGACAGACAGACAAGAAAGAAAGAAGAAAGACAAAAGTTAGGAGAGAGAGACACACACACACACACACACAAAGAGAATCAAAAACGGAAAAAATGCAAGAAAAAGACCCTCTGCCCTCGCACATCCAGCAAAAAGAAAGAAAGAGAAAAAAAAAACGGCTTTTTTTCAGGCACCACATATCAAACAACGGCGTCAGAGACGTGCCATTTCTGGAATCGGGAGCAAATATATAACTACACTTTCCCCTCCTCCTCCTCTCTCTTCCTCTTCCTCCTCCTCATCCTCCTCTTCCTGTTTATTCCATGATCCTCTTCTCTTGCCTCCATCCTCCTCCTTCTTCTTCTCCTCCTCCCTGGCTTATTCTCTTAATGATCCTCTCCCCTCCTCTCCTCCTCTCACATCTTCCTCCTCCCTCCTCCTTCCTCCCCTCCTTCTTCTTCCTCCTCCTGCTTAATTCTCATGATCTCTTCCTATTCCTCCTCCTCCTACTTCCTCGACCTCCTCCTCCTCCTCCTGCTTATTCTTATGTTCTTCTTCCTCCTTTCTCCTTTCTCTCTCCCTCCGTCCTGCTTATTATCCTCGGCGCTCCTCCTGCTCCTCCCCTCTTCATTTCATTTCTTCTTCTTCTTCTTCACTTCTTCTTCTTCTTCTTCTTCTTCTTTCTCCCTCCTCCTCCTCCTCCTCCTCCTCCTCCTCTCCTCCTCCTCCTCACCCCCCTTCCTCCTTCCTCCTCCCCCTCCTCTTCCTCCTTCCTCACCCCCCCTTCCTCCTCGCTCCTCCCCTCGACCCCCCATCCTTCTTCCCCCCTCCTCCTCTCTCCCCTCCCCCTTGCTTCCCTCCTCTTC
>NW_020868898.1:64068-69068 GCF_003789085.1 Penaeus vannamei
TTTAAAAAAAAAAAAAAAAAAAAATTCGGCCAAAAATTTTTTTTTTTTTTTGGTTTTTTCAATAAACCTCGCCCCCTGGAAAAAAAAAAAAAAAATGGGTTTTTTTTTGCAAACCAACAACAGAGGAAAAGGGATAGGAAAGATGGTAATTGTCGGAAGAAGGTGGGGGGTTTTCACCAGAAATTTTTTAGAAAAAAAGGGGCCTTTTTGCCCCAAAACGGAGCCCCCGTGGGTTGAATTTCGCGAGAATTATGAATAAGGAAAATTCGCGAGGAAAGAGAGGGAAGATCAATGCCTATAAAAATGAAAAATTAATAGGGGTCCGTTTTGTAATGGAAAGGGGAGCTAAAAAAAAGAATAAAGATGAGTGGGTTGGTAAATTGTAATCCTGCTTTTGTTATGTGTTGGTGTGTTCGTTTTTGTGTGTGTATGTATGGGCTATGTTAATGAGCATATAAATGAATATAATGTGTGGTGGTAATATATTATATATATATATTATAAATATATAATATACTTATATATATATTATATATATATATATATTTATATAAAATATAATATTTATATATTATATAGTTAAATAATATTAATATATATATATGATATATATAATATATATATAATATATATATACTTATTATACTATATATTATATATATATATTATTATATATTATTATTATATATTTTTATATATTATATATATATATATATTATATATTTGTTGTGTGCTGTGTGTGTGTGTGTGTGTGTGTGTGCTGTGTGTGTGTGGTGTGTTGTGTGTGTAGTTGTGTGTGTGTGTGTGTGTGTGTGTGTGTGTGTGTGTGCGCGCGGGGCGCGCCGCGCGGGCGAGTGAGAGAGAGAGAGAGAGAGAGAGAAAGAAAGAAAGAGAAAGAAAGAAAGAAAGAAAAGAAGAAAGAGAAGAGAAACGAGAAGAAACCGAGAAGAAACGAAACATTCCGATAACGACTTCCCCGCTAACCACACGGCAAGTCTCCTCAAACCAAGCGCCTGGCAACGAGATCTAAGATATCCCATAATCCAACTCAATCCAATACATCCTTTCCTTATCATCACCATCATCACCACTACACATCAGTAATACACTCTTCCTTCTCTTCATCACCCCAAAGGCAACTCATACAGTTATCAACGCCGGACCAAAACTAACTGACTTGAAACGTCATAAACGTTATACTCGCAATGGGGAATCGGCGCTCGCAAACACACCGCCGTTTTCAGCAATGCGGATCTAATATATCTTGTATAAAAAAGGAGTTAACGAAAAATACCACCAACGTCATGTGAATCTATTTTTACTTTTTTTTTTTTTTTTGTAAGGCCTTAAAAAAATAATGCGTCGTGCATGTAACTGATCACGTTTTCGGAGATCCCGGCATTAATATATTCAACTTCCTAAGGCACGTGACTAATTTCCTGTACTAAAATAAACCTCCGCCCTGTCTCTCTCTCTATTTCTGTCTTCTGTCTTCTTGTCTCTCTGTCTCTCTGTCTCTCTGTCTCTCTCTGTCTCTCTCTGTCTCTCTTTCTCTCTCTCGTCTCTCTCTCTCTCTCTCTCCTCTCCTCTCTCTCTCTCTCTTCTCTCTCTCTCTCATCTCTCCTCTCTCTTCTCTCTGTCTCTCTCTCTCTCTCTCTCTCTCTCCTCTCTTACACACACAACACACACACACACACACACACACACACAACACACAACTTCACACACACACACACACACACACACACACACACAACACACACACAACACACATACAAACACACTCACAATTACACATACACACACACACACACACACACACACACACATACATCATACACACACACACACTACACACACACACACCACACACATAACACACACACACAGTTCTTTATACTTGACATTTGAGTTCTTATTGACTCTTGTGATGAATTCTCAGGAATCAGCATTCTTGACACGCCGAAGTTGTACTTGCATCCGTGTGTGTACTTTGAATTACCATACGCGCGCGTCATCCCACAACTCGCATATCACCACGCTCCTCCCATCACAAGCGTACACGTGTGCACACTGACTTACAGGGCGAGAGAGGGACGAGAGAGAGGCAGAGAGAGAGTGGAGAGAGAGAGGGAAGATGAGAGGGGAGAGAAGGGGAGGGGGAGGAGAGAAGGGAGAGGGGAGAGGAAAGGGGAGGGAGAGAGAAGGGAGAGGGAGAGAGAAAAGGAGAGGGGAGAGAGAAAGAGAGGGAGAGGAGGAGAGGGAGAGAGAGAGGGGAAGACTGGGTAGATCAGAGGGGAGAGAGGGAGAGGAGAGGGCGAGAGAGCGAGAGGGAGAGAGAGGTAGAGGAGGAGGTGAGGAGGGGAAGAGAGCTTGAGGCCGGAAAAACGAGTGAGGAGAGGAGAGGGAGAGGGGAGAGATGGGAGAGGGAGAGAGAGAAGAGGAGAGGAGGAGACGGTGGAGGAGGAGGGCGTCGAAGAGGGAGAACCTTGTCCTTGCTGTTGGTAGGGGGAGGGTTCCTGCGTCGGAAAGGGGGAGAGAGCAGGATATGCCACCTGGGCTCGCTCAGCTGACAGATGTCATATTTATAAATGAAGACTCTGCTGCTGGCTTGCTAAAGCCCCCTACTGCGCTGCGCCTTTCATACGGGAGAAACTAGGAGACTATGAGACATCAAGGTTCTGGAAAGATGAAATTAGATCTCGTTAACGGAGGGGGAGAGGAGGATGATGTGGTCGGCAGCCCTTGTGCAGGTGGGGCAATTGGATCGACTATCGAAGGGAGAAGAGAGGAAGGGGGGTGGTCAGGGTGCGAGAGAGGAGGAGAGACGAGAGACGCGAGGGGAGTGGGACAGGGAGGGTGGGGAAGAGGAGAGAACCTTGCTATTTATGTTGCTGTACTCTCGGTAGAAATCGAGAAACGGAGTGGACTTGATGACGAGGCCGGCAGAGAGAGGGAGAGGTGAGAGGGAAGATCTGGAGAGGGCGAGCAGGAGATCAATCGAGAGAAACACCAGCCGTGTCGGCACGTGTCGGTGCGCTATCGGCGTATGGTGTTGTTCTGTCTAGAGCTGTTTCTAGGTTGGAATATAATTGAATCATCCAATCACCGAGTTTCGTTTCATGCCTCACACGGTGTTCCTCCTCATATCTTCCGTTGTTATCGTGAGTGTACGTCCGCACGGGCTGACCCTTAATTTTTGCGAGATAACTGGTACACTCCTCAGCAGAACGCGCGGTTGAGCGACTTGTACTGCTACGACGCGATATCATGTCAGCCAGTCACTCCTGCATTCACAACTGTACTGATCGAGCTCCCAATGAGCTTTACCTACTCTACGGTAAGCCTGTAGTCGTACGCCGGGCCGTTTCACCAGACACGGACATCGCTGCCGCACCAGACCTCATGTAGACTCTTCGTGATAAAGTCATTCTTTTCAGTGTCGACGGATCACTATCATGCCTATGAGATCAGCGCCGTTATGACGCAGTTGCCAAGCAGCGCACTAGTTTTTGCAGCCACTTATTAGCAGCTGCATTTCTGTAAGGTCCGTGTGATGTGTCTGCTTTCCTATGCAGTGAGTAGAGACCAATCTGGTAGACAGCGCTGGTCCAGCCAGCCAACGCCTCTGTTCCGGCACACTGGATTCCGTAACGGTTAGCAGCACCGCGAGAACAAAAATCTGAACTTTTGGCGCATCCACTTGCAGTCGGCGTCTCCGCATTTTAGTTGAGGCTTGCCGTAAGCTAGTTAACATGGTTCTGGGTTGGAGCCTTGAATGAACCGTAGCCGTGAGAGGAGGAGGAGGAGAGAAGAGAGACGAGAGAGAGAGGTGAGAGAGATGGAATGAGGAGGGAAGAGAGGGAGAGAGGAGAGGGAGAAGAGAGAGGAGAGAGACGAGAGGAGAGAGAGAGAGAGAGAGAGAGAGAGAGAGAGGAGAGGAGAGGAGAGGAGAGAGGAGAGAGAGGAGAGAGAGAGGGAGAGAGGAGAGGAGAGAGAGGGAGAGAGGAGAGAGAGAGAGATGAGAGAGATGAGAGAGAGAGAGAGACAGAGAGAGGAGAAGAGAGAGAGAGAGAAGGAGATGGAGGAGAGTGAGTATTGAGAAATAGTGAGAGAGTTTGAGAAGTGAGAGATGAGAGAGAGATAAAGAGACAAGAGGATTAGGACGAGGAGAGGAATGTAGGAAAGAAGGAGGAGGGAGGGGGTAGTGTGAGAGAGTGGAGAGAAGAGCGAGAAAGAAAAAATAGAGAGAGAGAGAGAGAGAGAGAGAGAGGAGAGAGAACGAGCGAGAGAGAGAGAGCGAGAGAGAGAGAGAGAGAGAGAGAGAGAGAGAGAGAGAGAGAGAGAGGACAGCGCACCCTCCGCCGACTACACATATCCACTCACCCCAATAAATTTCCGGAATGTTCGTTCTTACCCTTACGTCATCAGGTTACAGGGTTGTCAGAACTTCGGCGCCTCGCGTGTAGCTTTTTCTTTCTTTCTTTCTTTCTTTCTTTTTCTGGAGGTCTTGGTTACCCATGCGGATCTTGGAAGGGTGGTGCTGTTTGGCTCTCCCCGTTGCTCTGTGACTGTCGACTTGTCTTTTTTTTCTGCTCTCTTTGTCTCTCTCTCTCTCACTCTCACCCTCATCACTCATCCTCATCCTCATCCTCACCCTCACCCTCACCCTCACCCTCACTCACCCTCACTCACCCATATTTTTGTACTTGGTAAATGTGTTTGTCGGCCACTGGACATAATACATTTATCAAATCAAATCAAATCTCTCTCCTTCCCTCCTTCCCTCATCCTCCTTTCCTTTCTCCTTCCCATCGTTTGTCTTCTCGAAAAATTGAAACTGTTAGTATGTTATTTACTTATTGTTGTAATTTCCATTTGATATTAATGTTTATTTCTTTTCTTTTCAGGTAAGTGTTGATGAGGTGTACAATTATCTGTCTGTGGCGGTAGGTGAAGTATATAACGTCTTATCTCACCCACATATGTTGGGCCACCCC
>NW_020868898.1:74068-76568 GCF_003789085.1 Penaeus vannamei
CAGATTACAATGAATGAGAGCAATAATTAGCTTTGTATTTGTCACGTGGCTGGCATCAAGCCCAGTTGTCCCGGATTCTCTTCTTCCTCGATTTTTTTCTCTCTCAACTCCCCTCTTCCCACTCCCCTCTTCCTCTTCCCACTCCTCTCTCCTCTCTTCCCAATCCCCTTGCCCCTCTCTCCTTCCTCCCCCTTCGCCCAGTTCTCTCTTCGTGGTCCTTTTCTTTTTCTGTACTCCTCCCTCTCATTGCTTCGTCTAACCAAACGCGTAAACGTCCCTAAAAAGTTGTTTCACGGGCGTCCGCGCTACGCAACCCTCCTTTCGGTCTGCGTATTGCCCCATTGCTCGCGGCTGCACCCTCTCTTTTCGGGGCGCGGGGCAGTTGCGAGAGGGAAAGTAAGTGCAAAGTTCGCTGTTGCACGCGAGGGTCCACGGGGAGGCAGCGGAAGCTTTGGTTGTTGTCGGGGATTTTTTTTTTCGAGTTGATGGCTGGTTGACCTGACTGACTGACTGACTGACTGACTGACAGGGTCCGAATGCTGCTGGCCTGATGCTCGGACCGGGATGCGGGGTCGGCGGGCGGGGTCCCGGCGCAAAATCACTTCCACAAATTGACGCTAAGCAGATGATTAACGTCGACATGGGTTTTCCGCATCGGGCTTTGTACTGCGCCGCAGACCCGAGCAGATTTGGTGGATTTGCCTGCGGCGGGGTCGTTGCGGACGAGGTTTTGTATATTTTTTGTTGTTGTTATTAGATGTAATTGCTGTTGTTATATTTGGCATATGGTGATCTCTCATTTTTTTGTAATTTGAAATTAGTTGTTATATCACATATTTTTTTATTTAAATTAGAGTTTAACAAGGTTATCATTGTTTTTTTTTGTCTTTGTTTTTTTATGGATTTAATATCTCCATACAGATGACGCTTACCATGTAATAGAAATTGCATCATGAACAGCATTTATTGGTGGGGAAAAAATATTCAGGTCTACATGCGTACATACTAACTTCAGTTTCAGTAAATACTCTCATCACTCAAGAACAGAGTTTTATGTTCATGACTTGTACTCGAGAGCTATTAGCGAGCCTATAAGGTGAACGCCAGGTGTACCCGGTGCCCCGACCCGTGCGAGGGGAGGGGAGGGGAGGGGAGGGGGGCGATGCGACGGCGAGGAGGGGAGAGACCTCTGCAACGCAACGGAGATACAAACTGCAGACTTTTCAAAGGGCCTCGTAAATGAATATTCGATTTGCGTTTCCATCTCCCCCCCCCCCTCTTCCCTGCCAGCGACACCCCCTCCCCCCCCTCCCCCACTCCCGTCTTGAGCATCTGGGAGTCAGCGTGTGTCTGTGGTCGTCGTCAGCAAAGTGAACTTGTTGTTGGAGTCGTGCTTGGCTTCCGAACGACCTTCCCACTTCGTCGTTCGTGTTGTGGGTCGGCGGCGAGAGGAGCGGCGTGGGCGAGCGGTGCTGGTGCCAAGGTGGGCGTGCGGGGGCGGGAGAGCCAGGCAACAGTGGGAAGACCCGTGGGTGCGGGGAGCGGAGTGTGTGTGTGTGTGTGTGTGTGTGTGTGTGGTGTGTGTGTGTGGTGTGTGTGTGTGTGTGTGTGTGTGTGTGTGTGTGTGTGTGTGTGTGTGTCTGTCTGTCTGTCTGTCTGTCTGTCTGTCTGTCTGTCTGTCTGTCTGTCTGTCTGTCTGTCTGTCTGTCTCTCTCTCTCTCTCTCTCTCTCTCTCTCTCTCTCTCTCTCTCTCTCTCTCTTCCTCTCTCTCTCTCTCTCTCTCTCTCTCTCTCTCTCTCATTCTCTGTTTGGTTGTTGGTTGTCTTATGGAAAAAGACTACACGATGTTGACTTTAACAACAGTATTTACATCTCTGTTCCGTTTTTCTTTAACATACAATGTGAAGGCAAAACGAAATAATGAGAAAAAGGAAAAGGAAACTCTTATCCCTTTGACCTCCACTTCCTACTCTCTCAACCTCCATCACACAAAAAGAAGATAGTCGAATAGTCTGTAATTTGTGACAGTGATCTCGAATCTGCCACCAATACCTTATGAACACAGCGTCTTTGCTTTTCCTGTGTATATTTTCCTTCTCCTTTATGCTCTCTTTCTTTTTATCTCCTTTCACATCTTACCTTGTCTTTGCTCCACCGTCACTCAATCGTACTCTCTCTCCATTCCCCTCCATTCCTTCTTGTACTTCTACCTCTACCTCTCTTGTACTACCTCCCTTCATCATATCGTATTCAACCCAAACTGTAGGTAAATGCAAAGTAATGCACATTGGATATTGTGTATGTGTGTGTGTGTATCTGTACGTGCGTTCGCGCGCGTTCTCCCTCTGTGGGCCTGTGAGGATATGTTTATTATTATTATTATTATTTTTTTTACAATATCAAAAGCGTGTGGGTTTCGGTCGCTCAACTTTAACTCATTACAAGCTTTGGAGGGATATTGTACGATGTTGAGGCTGGTAGGAAGAAATGTCTTCTCCCT
>NW_020868898.1:84068-96568 GCF_003789085.1 Penaeus vannamei
ACAAGAAAACACACGAATATGCCGAGGGCCTTTTCGCTAATGCTGTGATATCACACAATGGTGTCATGGTGACTAACCCTGCAGACGTATCTGAAATCTTAGCAGATCTTTTAGCTAGTGTTTCTAAACAAGACCCTACTTCGCCTTTTGCAAACAACCGTCGTTACTCAGAATCTTGTGGTATAAATTTTACATCTCCTGGGGGTGAAGCTTACAATATCCCTTTCTCTATATACGAGTTTCAAATGGCATTGAAGCAATGTCACGACTCATCACCAGGGCATGATGATACACCTTATGCCTTCTTACGCCACTTGTCCCAGCAAACACTTTCGTTTTTATTATCACTGTATAACAAGATTTGGCATACAGGTGAATTTCTTGCCTCGTGGGGTGTAGCGGTGGTTATACCCATCCCAAAACCAGTGAAAGATCTATCGCTCTTTACAAATTATGGTCCCATCTCTCTGACATCCTGCATTTGTAAGACATTAGAAAAGATGGTAAACATTCGTCTTACGTGGTACTTAGAAAAAGGCAGTTATATAACTCCAGTACATTATGGCTTTAGAAAGATATGTTCTACCACAGATGACCTACTATCCCTAGAATCGTCAGTCTGTGCAGCCTTTGCTTCTCACCAACTCTTTATGTTGATAACCTGGCAATATAATTTTCTGCGTCAAGAATGCAATTAACGAAAGCTGTAGCTGACACTGAATAGGGTTTCCCACTGGGCCAAAACACACGGTTTTCGGTTCTCTGCTGCAAAGACTGTTGCAGTACATTTCTGTCGTATTAGAGTGTTCATCCTGATCCTGACTTACACCTCAGTGGCCGTGGAATTTCATGTGTGGAAGAAACTCGATTCCTTGGTGTCATTTTTGATAACCGACTAACGTGGGTACCACACTTCAGGTACATTAAGGCAGCTTGCATAAAAACTATGTCACTTTTGAGAGTGTTCGCCCAAACCTCCTAGGGTGGTATGTATCTCCTTGAAAGTCGGGGACATCAAGTAGGGTTCTGCAGGGTTCCAGCCCGTGTTGCTGTAGATGGAAATGAACAAGCAGACCAACTTGCTCAGGTGGCAGGGGCCCGTAGCAGCTTGGGCTGAATGGCAACGGGGATGGGAGGCTCTTGTTGCCAACACAAATTTGGGAGAAATAACAGCATTCTCTCCTTGGAGTTATGCTGACATTAAGAGTCGCTGTGACCAAACAGCCCTGACCCGTCTTAGGATAGGTCATACCCGACTAACTCGTGGATATGTCATGTCCAGAGATGATGAAGCATAATTAAGTGAATTATTCTACTGTTTTGACTGATTTTATTTATTTATATTTATTTTATCTTTTTTTCACTTATTCATTTATATTTTATTGATTTACATTTGTATTGATAATTCGGTACCATATGATCATGATGTGCACCAGGTGTGTTTTTGACTAATCAATCAATCAGTCAACCTTCTTCCTCTCTCTCTCCTCCTCCTCCACCCCTCTCCCTACTCCCCCACCCTCTCTCTTTCTCTTCTCTTGCTCCCTCTCTATCTATCTATCTGTCTAACTACCCCTCCCCCTACTACCTTCTCCCCCCCTCTCTCTCTCTCTCTCTCTCTCTCTCTCTCTCTCTCTCTCTCTCTCTCTCTCTCTCTCTCTCTCTCTCTCTCTCTCTCTCTCTTCACACCACACACACACACACACACACACACACACACACACACACACACACACACACACACACACACACACACACACACACACACACACACACACACACACACACACACACACACACACACACACAGTCAGTCAGTTCAGTCAGTCATTCTATATCTTAAAGAGCACTGCATCACCCCCACCCCCTTCTCCTCCCCCTCGCCTTCTCCCCTTTCCCCTTTTCCTACCTCCTCCCTCATCGCTTCCTCCCCTCCCCTCCCCTCCCCTCCTCTCCGTATTCTTGGCCTATCAGCTTCAGATCCCGGCAGATCAAATTTCCCCTCTCTAACATCATCATAAATTCAGTGTAGGATCCCATTTCGTATGGAGTAAATCCCCATCAACAATAGCGTTATGGTAAAAGAGGAGGTCGACGGAGAGGAAGGGTGGAGGGAGCTTCCGTTGAAGAGTTTTTGGGAAGGAAAGCATCAAGCAAGGGATTACTTTTTTTATATATAATATGAGACGTGCATATACTGCATATATTTATAAGTTATATATATATATATATATATATATATATATTATATATATATATATATATATGTATATATATGTATATATACACATATATTATGTTGTTTATAAAGTTATGAGTTTACGATATTTTTATCGTTCTTTTTTTTATTTTATTTTTCTTGTGTATATAAAAAACACCAAGGCGCATGCGCGCGCTCGCACAGACAAATAAGAAGCTAGGAAAAATATCTCAAACGAGACGAGAGGGAGAAAACGAATGGGGGATAAAGAACAGAAAGGCAGACCAGATAAGAGCGAGAGAAATATGACATTTTAGTGTATTCAGTGAAAGCCTAAAGGCCGTTTTTATTAGGCAAGTTAATGAAGGCCCACCCCCCGCACTCCCCGCCCCTCCATAAGCCGCTGGATCGACGCGTTATATATTAAGTCACGCCGGAGGCGCGTCCTTTTTCCCCTTAAGGAGGGACTTTATATAAGTCTCCGAAGGTTGCTGCGAGGTCGATGATATTCTGTGACAATTTGGGAACGTTCGCCAGCGTCTGGAGGAGGAAAATCTTGTATGTGTGTTATTGAGTCTACGTGTGTAGATATTATCATTCTCTCTCTCTCTCTCTCTCTCTCTCTCTCTCTCTTCTCTCTCTCTCTCTCTCTCTCTCTCTCTCTCTCTCTCTCTCTCTCTCTCTCTCTCTCTCTCTCGCTCACTCTTTCAATTTCTCACGAGCGCGCGCGAGCGCACACACACACACACACACACATAACACATACACATACACATACAACATTACACATACACATACACATACAACATACACACATATACACTCACAACACACACACACATAGATACATATCCAAAAACAAAGCCTTCCACTGGCACATCCCATGCATGTCCACAAATCCACCCACATCCGCACACATATCCAGAAACACTCACATCCACATATTCGCACACATCCAAAGCAACACAGATCCACTCCCACCCACAACTACACACACATCCACTCACATCCACAAATGCACTCACTTCCACAACTACACACATTCACAGCTACACACACATCCACAACTACACACACATCCACCAACTACACACACATCCACAACTGCACACACATCCACAACTACACACACATCCACAACTACACGCACATTCACAGCTACACACACATATCCACAGCTACACACACACATCCACCAGCTAACACACACATCCACATCCACAAACATCCACAATACACAAGCACATCCACAGTTACGACACATCATACATAAAGCAACACAGATCCACACCCACAACTACACACACCATACATCACAAATGCAATTCACAACTACACACACATTCCAAGCTACACACACATCCACAACTCACACACACATCCACAATGCACACACATCCGAAACTACAACACCAGCATTCACAGTAAACACACGCAACTCCACAATTACACACACACATCCACAGCTACACACACATTCATAACTACACACACATCCACAACTGCACACACATCCACAACTGCACACACATCCACAATTACACACAACACAATCCAAGTTACACACACTCCATAACTACACACACATCCACAATCTGCACACACCATCCACACTACACACGGATCCATACTACACACACATCCCAACTACACACACAATTCACACATACACACCCACATCCACAACTAACACAATCACAACTACACACACATCCACAACTGCCGGCCACATTCACAGCTACGAACACACAATGCACAAACTACACAATATCCATAACTAAACAGCACATCCACAACTGCACACACATTTACAGCTACAAACACACATTCCAGCCTTACACACACATTCACAGCCTAACCACACATTCAAGCTACAACACATTCACAGCTACAAACACACATCACAGCTACGACACACATCCAGCTACATACAGCCATCACAAATACACATAACTCACACAACTACATCAAACCATCCACTAACTACACACCACATCCACCCACACTCACACACACTTTCCACAACTAAACACACATCCCACAACTACACACCACATCCACTACACAGATACACCACTACACCACACATACCATTACACAGCTACACACAACACATCCAACAACTAACAGGACGCATACATGACTTTACACACACATCCTACACACACACAATCTACACGACTACCAACACACAGCATTCCACACTACACACATCCATAACTTACAACAGACATCCAAACTGGCACAACTATTCACACTGCACACTACATTTTCACAAGCTACACACCACATTCACAGCTCACACACATTCACAAACACCTACAACACATATCACCAGCTCCCGGCACCACTACACTTTCACAAGCTTACGTAACATACACAGCTTACACCCTACACACACATAACAGCTTGCTAACACACGATTCACGCTAATACAACATCCCACTACACACACCATCCAACTGCCAACACATCCCACAACTACTTACACCATTCACAGTTACACACACATCCACATAGCACATAAGCATCCATTAACTAACACACACATCCACAAACTGACGCAAGCATCCATGACACAAACAACACACCATCCACCTTCACTACACACACACACACATCCACAACTACACCACACACACATCCATAACTCACACACACATCCATAACTACACACATCACATAACTACACTACACTCACCAACAACACAACAACATCCTATAACACAGCACACATTCCATTCACAGCTACCACACACCAAGCCACATCAACAGCACACAACATCCACAATACAACACACACATCCATAACTACACACATCACACATACTACACACAACACACCTCCATAACACACACAACATCAACTAAACACACACAGTCACACACACACGATCCACAACTACACACACACAGGCACATACAACTACACACACCACCACATCATAATCACACACACACATCCATAACTACACACACACATCCACAACTACACACACACACACACACACACCTAACACCACACACACATCCACACAACTACAACTGCACACACACACATCCACAACTACACACACACACACACCACACACACATCCACAACTCCATACACACACACAATCCATAACTTACACACACCATCCATACTACACACCACATCCACAACTACACACCACACACATCCACAACTACACACACACCATCCATAACTACACACATACACACACATAAACTACACACATACATCCATAACTGCACACACACACATCCATAACTACACACACATCCACTCACACAAGCATAAACTGCCGTCATTACCATATTGGCGCGTTCTCATTAACACGGGCTCTTTGTATGCATATTAAGCCGTATAAATCCCGAACTCCGGCTTGAGGCATAGAATTAACGCTAGACTCTGTTCTTGTTCTTTTCCAGGGTGAGTTCGCGTGGGTTCGTGCGTGAGTGCGTGTGTGCTCGTCCGGGGCGCTGCGCTCTACGAATCCGGTCCTTCCTTGTGATCGTCTTGGAGAAGAAGAAGGAGAAGTAGCAGAGGGAAGGTAAAAGCAGGGCGAAGGGGAGGAGAATGAGAGTGAAGAATGTGATGGTGAATTAGTTTGTGTATTAATAGATAAACACAACACACACACCACCACACACAACACACACACACACACACACACACACACACACACACACACACACACACACACACACACACCAGCTGAAGCGGACTGAGAATCCAGAGGGGCCGAGTCAGAGAGCTGCAGAGAATGAGTGAAAGCATCTTAAGTCATGCGCTAGGTCATGGTCAGTGGGCAGGCGAGCAGACATGGCATGACCTCCTTCCTTCTGCGAGAGGCCCTCCGCCCCGCTCCTCGCCCGTCTCCCTGCGCCAGTAGTCTCGTCTCGGCGTCGCAGCGGGCCAGATACGATTCTCAAGGCATCGCTTCCTCCGTCGCCCTTGCGTGTGCGCCGCGTGCCAGCCAGTCTCGAGCGCAACGGGACCTGGGTCGTAATGTGAATGGGATTATCGGCTGTTTGCTCTGCACGTCATCGGGATTCATCTCTCTCTCTCGCTCTCTTTCCCACCTTGCGTTAGTGTAAGTATCCATAACTTTTCCTTTCATTTTTTTTTTTAAATGTAAGCAGAGAGAAAGAGAGAATGATATATGTGTGCGGGGAGAGGCGGGGGATGGTGAGTGGTTTTAGGGGGTTGCGAGTACAGACGAGGGCTGAGAACTTAATAGTTTTGCCTTCTCTCCGGCATCTGGGCCTGAATGTTTACGTTTGGAGAGCCTGCTCAAGTCAGCTGATCGTTGAAAGGGTCCCCGACTTGTGTTTTTAGTCGGGGAAGTGAAAGAACGCAAAGGCTAAACGAAGTAAGTTCAGATGACTCTAGAGGAGGTGTGGATGAAGGTGTTGTAGTTGTTGTTGTGTTGTATGTCCACAGCCACGCTAGGGCAAAAAGAATAATTTGAATTGCATCACTTGTGTGTGACGCAGAGGTGAGTGTGGCATGGAAGGTTTTGTATGCGAGTGCTTCCCACCAAAAGTTATTTGCGATGCGGCAAGAAGATGTCTGTCGTGTTTGCATGTTGTCCGGGGAATTGAGTTTGCTAGCGCCATGTTAGTCGGTGGGGATCTTACTGCACCGCCGTCACAGAACGAATCACATAATATAGAATGACGAGTACAACTGGCGTGTTATGATTTCTCACGGTCTTGACGTCCCTCCACTTGCATACAAACAAACACAAGCGCACACACATACTGCTCATAAGTAAACAAGCAAAAGCACGCTATCTCGCCCCCATCCCCAACAATCTCTCTCCGTTTACAGACGTGCATTAGACGTGACTGCAATTCGTATTAGAGAGAGAGAGAGAGAGAGGAGAAGAAGAGAGAGAGAGCGAGCGAACCACATGACGTATGAAAATATTCCTGCCTAAACTTTCGCTATTAAGTGGATTTCTCGCGGCGAGTTTAGCTGATGTATATAACAGGTTGCGCGCGGGGAGATGGTCGCGGTCGGCTCTGGTTACGCAAGTGTAATGCTAAGTGGGTGCTTATTTTAGCTTGTTTATGTTAAGGTAGAACGTTTTGTTTGGCGGTGTTTATTTCTGCGTTGCGGGAGGGTGAGTGAGTCGGTTTAGTGGTTGGTTAAGTGAATGAAAGAGAACGAAAGAAAAAAGAAGAAAAGAGTGAGTGAGTGAGTGAGTGTGTGTTTGTGTGTGTGTGTGTGTGTGTGTGTGTGTATTTGTGTATTGGTTGGTAGGTAAAAGATATATGTGTTTATATGTTCATTTTTTTTTTATACTGAAGTAGAACGTTCTAGATCTCATGTTAGTTTGTGTGTTTATTTTTGTGTTGTTAGAGGTAGAGTGGCAAACCGAGTGAGAGACAGACAAACAGACAGACAAACAGACACAGTCACTCAGTGGCAGAGAGCCTGTATGTGAGTAGGTAGGTAGAATGAGAGATGAGTGTGTAAACGCACACGTGTGTATATTTCCACGAGTGCTCCTGAGGTCTTTCGGATTTTGTTTGCACGTGCGAATGACTTAAGACATAGTTCGCCGAGTTTGTGAGGTGTCTGTCTCTCACGTGCGCTGTAAGGCTTCGCAATGAACTCGTTTGTGCAGTAAACTCGCCTCTAATATAAGGTTGTTACTTTTTGCTTTTTTGTTTCTTTGTCGCAAGGAACCCCTGGATGATCCCGGATGACGACGGGGTATGGTCGGGGAAATTATCGTTGGGAGGGCGGGGTCTGTTCTGGTTGGCATCATCTTGGTTGGCATATGAAGTAGTAATGTGGTTTGCAGTGCCCGTCACCCCCCTCTCTGTCACGTTACTCCGCCGTCGCGTTCGGTAGCGGTTGACGGACACGGGTTCAGAGGGAAAGGGAGACGAGGAGATACAGTAATAAGAAAAGGGGAAGTGGATTAACGCGCGGAGGGCCGAGTGATTACGGGAGCCAGGAAGAATTACCGAGGGGAGAGAAGGACCAGGCGGGGCGGGGATGGATGCGTGACAGGGGGAGTTCTGAGGAAGAAGATGGGAAGAAGTAGGGGGAATGGGGAGGGTGAAGGAGAGGAAGAGGAGGAACGGGAGGTGAGGGGGATGGGGAGGAGGAGGGAGATGGTGAGAGGGATGGGGAGGATGAAGGAGAGGAAGAGAAGGAATGGGAGGTGAGGGGATGGGGAAGATAAGGGAAGGAGAATGAGGAATGGAAGGTGAAGGGAATGGGAAGGAGGAGGAATTGTTTGAGGGGGATGGTGCTGGGGAAGAAAAGAAGAGGAAGAGAGAGAGATTTAAGAAAAGCCTATATATAATAAAAGGGAATCGGGGGGGGGGGAGGACGGGGGTATGAATAGCATCAAGTTGGCGGGGGAGAAAACGGAAGGAGAATGCTGAAACTTACAGCCATCTTGCTGTGCTTGCATTGTGTCCCTATGTGTTCATATGTAATTCGCGAATGATGAGAGAGAGAGAGAGAGAGAGAGAGAGAGAGAGAGAGAGAGAGAGAGAGAAAGAAAGAAAGATCGCGAATGAGAGAGAAGGGAAGAAAGATCGCGAATGAGAGAGAGGGAATCGCGTGGGAAAAGAAGAGGGAAATATTAATGTGGAGAAGGAAATGGATAAGTGAGAGTTTGCTGAAGAACAAGGAGATTGAAGGAAGTGAAAATGAGAACGTAAAGAAAGGTGTAAAGAAGCTAGATTCGAGAGGTAAGACAAGATGAGTGAAGCAAAGGGGGAGGGTAAGATGTAAAAGGGAAGTCTGGAGTCCTCGTGGATGTTCTCTCCTTCTCCCTCTTCTCGCTTCCTTTTCTCATTTTCTTCCTCGTTCTCATCCCTTCTAGTTCTTCAGCCTCGGAGGGGTGTATCTTCAGGAGGGCAGGGGAAGGCAACACAGAGAGAAATTAGAAGTGAAAAGTCAGAGGGGGATAGGAAGAGCCAATAAGTTGGGAGGAAACGGACAAGAGAGTGAGGTGGGAGAATCGGGTGTTATTTTGTTCCATTCCTCTTGACTGTTATTCGCTATTTCTTTCTCTGTTTTTTTTTTTTTTTTTTTTTTTTTTTTTTTTTTTTTTTTTTTTTTTTGTCTGTGAGTGTCCTCTTCCCGCGTCTCTTCCTTTGTTATTCTTCTTCTTCGTCTTTTTCTTCCTCCTCTCATACCCCCTCCTCCCCCTCTTCCTCCTCCTCCTCCTTCTTCATCTCCTGATACTGATCTTTATCCCTCTCTCTCCTCCTCCTCGTCGGGATCCGTCCTCTTCTGCTTCGTCGTTTTCTTCTTCTTTTTCGCCTCCTCCTCCTCTTTTCTCTCAACTTTCCTCTTCCCACCTGTACCTCTTCTTTTGCCCAATTCGCTTTAGTTTTGATCTCTCATTATCTTTCTTTTGATTCAGTTTTTATTTCGCTTATGTATTTTTTGTCGTAAATTTTATTGTTCTGAGGTTGCTTCTTTGGCGTATGTTATTTTTGGCGTTTCTGTGCGAGTGCAGTTGCGAAGATCTTCTTTGTAGATTCGGTGAAGATTCTCCTTGTATTTTGTCCAGGTGGCTCCGCGAGGCATCTGGGCGTCTCCGGGCTCCACTTATCAGGGACAGTCGCGGTATTATTATGTTACGGTGGCAGCCTGGCTTCCGTTATTTGTTTGATGGCAACGTTATTATTGGATTGCTTCTGGGGTCGCCTGTATTAGCGGTGACGGCGCTGTCCGAAACTCGCCGCGCTGAGGGAGAGAGGGAGATGGGGGCGCGGGCTCGTCTTTGTGGGAGCTAGAATGCGTTTCTTTCTCTTTTGTCTTATGTGTCCCTATTTCTTCTCCGTCTTGGGTTCATTCTCCCTCACTCTCACTCTCTCTTCTCTCCTCTTTCACTTTTCCTCGCCGCACTCTCTGTTTTTTTCTTCACTCTCCCCTAACAATCTAACCCTCACCATCTCTTCTCTCCCTCACAGTCTCCCTCTCCCAATCCTCTTTCTCCTCTCTCCCTCATAGTCTCTCTCTTTCCCAATCCTCTTTCTCCTCTCTGCTCTCTCTTTCTCTCTCTCTCCCTTCCTCTGAACTCTCTTTAAGATTTGACTTCGCAAGGCTTGACTCCACGCTTCAGCCTTCACCCAAGTGCCAGTCTCTTTGTGGTCAGCGAGCAATGTCGGTTAGAGGAAGACACAAGTTCCACTGTAAAGCACGTTTGTTCTCTTGAGGGGCGATATGAGATGTTTCTGTCCTGAGCGTTGGGTCTTCCCCCGTCTGCCGTGCTCTCGAAAGCAGGGCCGCTGCAGGGGTGCGTGGAATCACATTGCACTCCTTCCGACGCAACCAAGGAGGCGAAGGAAAAATGATTTAAAAAATAATGATAAATCGGACGGCTGGTGGAAATGCTTTAAACTCTTCCTTGTTTATTTATAGAGAATGAAAAGGGCTTCGGAAGGGGAATTTGTGTCCTCTCCGGCACTGCTTCCTGACCAAGGATTAGGCCGTCTCTACTTCCACAATTGTATATAAAGGAAAGCCATACGACTTCGCTGCTTCCAAGTGGTTCTCTTCCTCCCTCGTTTCCTTCCCCCTCCCTCCACACACATACACGCTCACACCCACTTCTCTCTCATACTCATTCACTCACTCACTCACTCACTCACTCACTCACTCACTCACACACACACACACACACACACACACACACACACACAACACACACCACTCACTCACTCACTCACTCACTCACTCACTCACTCACACACACACACACACACACACACACACACACACACACACACACACTCACACACACACACACACACACACACACACACACCACTCACTCACTCACTCACTCACTCACTCACTCACTCACTCACTCACTCACACACACACACACACACACTCACACTCACTCACTCACTCACTCACTCACACACACACACACACACACACACACACACACACACACACTCACACTCACTCACTCACACACTCACACACACACACACACACACACACACACACACACACACACACACATTTATACCAATTGAGTACCTCGTGTGATTTATTGCAAATTGAACGCCTTTTTGAAGCGGTTCAATAACTCTGGCCATTGCCACATCTCTGATCAGCTGATGAAGGCGTTTCAGCTCCTTCCCGGGTTCAGGTATTTAAAGACCCTAAATTTTTACTTGTCTTTGCGAGGGGCTTTTGAACCTCTGGGGAATGCGGGAGTAAGGGGACAGAGGGGGCTGGGGGTCAGGGAGAGGTAGAGGGAAGTTGCCCTTACTTCTGTTGTTTTTACTGATATTGGCGTGTTGTTGCTGCTGTTGTTGTTATTGTTTTATTAATGCTTTTTTGGTAATTATTTTTATAATGATTGCGCTCTGATAATTGTTTTGTGGTATTATTCTATTACTTATTATGTTAATGAGAAAATTGATACTACACAACCACTTCAGCTTCTTCTACTATCACTACTACTACTACTTTTATTATTATTACTATTATTATTTTATTATTATTATTATGAAATTATTATTATCATTATCATTAGCATTAGCATTATTATTGTTACTACTACTACTATTACTACTACTATACTACTACTACTACTACTACTACTACTACTACTACTATTACTACTACTACTACTATATTCTACAACTATTACTACTACTATACTACTATTACTACTATTACTACTACTACTATTACTACTACTACTATTACTACTACTACTACTACTACTACTATTACTACTATTACTACTACTACTATTACTACTACTACTACTATTACTACTACTATTACTACTACTACTACTACTACTACTACTATTACTACTACTACTACTACTACTACTACTACTACTACTACTACTATTACTGCTACTATTATTACTGCTACTATTATTACTGCTACTATTACTACTACTACTATTACTACTACTATTACTACTACTATTACTAATATTACTACTACTATTACTACTTCTGCTGCAACTACTAATCTCTTAATGACGTTGCTACTAGTACTGCGTCTATTTTTATCGTTATTTGTAGATTTGCCAGCGTTAACTCTTCCATTATGTATGCATGTCAATCACGAGTTTGTAAAAAAAATGTATGAAGTAAGTGTGGGTTTTAAATGTAATGTGTTCATGACCTTCCTCATTCTCGGGTCTTGTCATGCAGAGACTAAACTGTGTGGTTTCAAGGTCACGTCGACTGTGAAATGTGTATTTTTTTCTCTTTTTGAAAGTTTAACCGGAAACTTCTCAGCTCATGAGAAGTTGAGTAAAATAGATGGGAA
>NW_020868898.1:104068-116568 GCF_003789085.1 Penaeus vannamei
CACTAATTTGAAATGTAAATTTGAAGTGTAAATAGTAATTAGAATGAGCCCTCACCGCCGGGACGCTTCTCATCATGGTGGGGATGGGGGATGTTCACGGATACGTGTGCGTACACTTAAAAACATACACGCGCGTTCGGCGCCCTCAACACACACACACACACACACACACCGCGTGAGCATACTCACATACGCATACACAACACACACACACACACACAGCACGCATGCACGCACGAAAGCACGCACACGCCACACGCACACGCACACGCACACACACACACACACCACACACACACACACACACACACACACACACACACACACACACACACACACACACACACACACAACACACACACACACACACACACACACAAACACACACACACACACACACCACACACACACACACACACACACACACACACACACACACACACACACACACACACACACACACACACACACACACACACACACACACACACACACACACACCACACACACACACCACACACACACACACACACAACACACACAACACACACACACACACACACACACACACACACATACACACGTGTAAAGCGCAATAAAAAAGCTAACCGAAAAGATAAAAGCGTGCCACGCTTCCGATATATACACGCCCACTCATAAAAATTCTAACGCCAGGCAGACGAACGTATCCCGTTGACCGCTTCCGGCTGGGCAGCGCCGGCAGTGTGTCATTCCGAGAGCATTTCGCGTGAGAACGTTCCCGCACAAAAGGTCAAGCCGGCCCCCGAAAGCCTCCGTGGAAAAATAGGCAGGAATTCGTATTATCATTTTCGCGGGATCGGACCGTCCGCTCTCTCGCTCGCTCGCGGGTAATACCTCGCGGGGCGGAGAGGCGCGGGAACTCGATGAAAATGCATGGCCACGTTTCAGCGCCATAAAGGGCCAATCTCTGTGTAGATTGCGCATGGGATTGCTTCGTTTTTATCTCCCCTCCGGAGGTAACAAGGCGATGGGACGAGTGACTAGGCAAGGGCGTAGCTGTACGGTAGATGGCGTTGTTTACGGTGTTGATTGGCGGTGCCGTATTCTTCAGTCTTGAGTAGTTTGTTATTGTGGGTGCTGTTGTTGTTGTATCACCATCATCACCATCATCACCAACACCGCCACCACCATCACCACCACCATCATCATCACCACCATTATCATCATCATCATCATCATCACCATCATCATCATGATCATCAACATCATCACCATCACCATCATCATCGTCGTCGTTGTTGTTTTGTTGTTATTATTATAATATTGCTTCTGTTGCAGCAGCAGCATTATCATCTTTATCATTATAACCATAACCATTGTTGTAGTTATCATTTTTGTGATTGTTGTCATGATTAATAATCATTCACGTTATTATCATCTCAGCATCAGTATCATTATCACGTCTCATTTTATTTCCGTCACCATCGTTATGGATACGATCATGTTATTCATATGAAACAAATGGAGGCCGGAGAAAAAAAAAGTGACCGTGACCCCTGGCAGCCTCGGCCGCGATCCCCACAGAGCGCTCGGGGTCAGCATCACTCCCGGGGACGCAGGTCACGGCGCCCGATGCCTGCCCAGGGAATCCTTGGCCGAGTATTTTTTGCGGAAACGTTTCTCATCGGGTTCCTATGGGGCGGGGAATGTTCGCAAGGAGGAGTTTGTGGGACGTGGCTGGGCGCGGGGTTTTCTTTGGTTCTCGTTTCTTTTGTGTCATTAAGCCACAGCATTTTTTTTATTTTTATTTATTTATTTGTTTATTTATTTATTTTATTTTATTTTTTTTTTAATTGCGGACCCGTCGACATTTATTTCCAAGAAAATGAAAAAAAGTGAAAATCCCGATTATTTTTTGTTGGAAATTTACCGCCGATATTGTGACGTCCGCGAAAGAAATTGCAAAAAAGTAGATACAGATTAATGTCTTTGATTCATTGTGTATGGTATCGTTCCTCCCGTCCCCAAAAACAAAAGTAAAATATATTTGGCGGAAACTAATTTCATGGGTCATGTCATATCTATTTCCTGTCGTGAATATTTTTTATTTTGATTTCCAAAATGATCAAAAATTTGGTAGAAAGAATTCTTTGTCTGTTTTCATTCAGCTCCTCGAAGACTTGTAGTAAGACGGAATTGTACTTCCTCCAGGTGGGGCTGGAACCGAGGCTTTCCTTTACTTCTGATCTTCGGGAGGGAGGAGGCGCACTTGTCTTGTCTTGGTGCTGGGGATTTTCTTTTTTTTTTGCGCCTCCCACCGACATTTTATTAACACCAGACTTACTCGCTATTGCTATTACTTGCTCGCAAGAAAAAAAAAATGCTGTGACCTATTATATATTATATATATATATATATATATATATATATATATATATATATATATATATATATATATGTGTGTGTGTGTGTGTGTGTGTGTGTGTGTGTGTGTGTGTGTGTGTGTGTGTGTGTGTGTGTGTTTTGTATTATTTTGTATATTTTTTGGTGACTGATGGATTTTTATTTTTTCACGATCATTATATTTTTTTCGCTTGCTTATTTGTATCCGAGAATTCTGGTCTTTATTGGGAGTGGGTGTGACTAAAGTGAATATGAGGGAATGGAGGGATAGGAAGAGGGAGGGAGAAAGAAAAAGGAAAGTAAAGAGATGGATGATGATTTGATTAAGATGATGGCATTAATTATAATCGTACTGTGTGTAATCAAAGCACGAGCAGTGGTGATAATGATGAAAAGAATAACATTACATATAGAAGAAGACGAGAAAGGGATGGCCACATGCAGAAAAAAAGTTCGCCACAAGTATTGCTGTCTTAAAGCACGATTTAAAGCAGATAGGGACGTGGCAATCGACATAATGCGGCTACACTGAACGGGGGATCTTTGAGACCTCGCCTGTGGATCGTGGCGGCTTTTCACTCGGGTTCGGTTGATGCTGTCTGTTGTGTTCTCTCACTGGCGCCCTTCCCGCGATCTCACTCAACCGTCGGCTTTATGAGCATACACATGCAGACGCACACGCACATGCCTCCGTCCCCGCCCCCCTCCCTCCCTCCCTCCCCCCCCGAATGTTTAATTTTCGGATCTGGTTTCGCGAGTGGAAGGCTGGCTTTGTATCAGGACTGGGATTCCGTTTGAAGAATCGTGTGTATGTATGTCTGTGTGTTTGTTTGTGACACTTGATATACGGATGGCACGGCAGGTGGTGACGGTGGAGAATAAGTGAGTGGAGACAGCACTAAGAGAAGCGTGAACAGCCAGCTGGAAACGTCTAACTTTTGACTCATCATTTCGTGTTCTCATGCTACGCCGTCCACAGCCTAAAATTAGAAGTTCAGCTGTCGCAGAAGTTTAGAAAAGAGTGCGAGGACAAGAAGGGAAAGAAGAAGAAGAAGAAAGAAGAAAGAAGAAGAAAACAGTGTCAGGGTGTGCCAGCTGGTGGAGCATACCGGAGGTGCCTGTGCCGAAGGATGAGCCTTAGCTTGTATCGCCCGCGAAAAGATGGTTTTAGAGGTTTTGGCGACGACGTCCTCCGAACTCGATACTCTTTAGTAATTAAGGCAAAGACGGAGGGGCCGGGGTCGGAATGCCGAATGCGCTAACGGTGGAGTAATTGGTGGAAAATGACTTATATTGAAATTTTTGGAATAGGATCGAGATTTATGGCAGAAGTTTAAGTTTGTTAACGATATAAACTCTTAATGCCTGTAGGAAGCGATGTATAAAAGAGATTCAGGCTCCCCGACGTCGGCTGCTGGTGCGCATTCCAAAGCAGTGATCCCGGCGCTTTTTGGTGCGAGACAGATCTATGGAGGAGGGGAACGGAGGGTCGCGCCAGTAACGAGACTTAGTTAAATGTGACAGCGGGTTTTATCTCTCCGCTTAGCAAAAACAAGGGAGAAAAAGATCTCAAAGAACGAGTACCTGCCCCCCCTCCCCGTCGTGAGATCCCGAGGGCCAGCGAGAGCGCGACGCGGGCTATTTTCGCGAGGGAAAGAGATTAGGGAAACAGGTATGCAGGGAACTCAATACCGCGGTAAAAGGGGTAACCAGCCGAGTGGGGTGTCGAGAGTGCGAGCAAGGGTGGTGGGCGTGGCGGGGAATAGGAACGGAGGGATGAGTGGTCGTGTAATGGTCGGTCTGTCCTTTTTCTTGATCTTGCGAAAACCCGCGGTTGGGTTGAAGTGCGAGAAAGTACGGCAGGATTTGTGTCCTCTTCTCTTTTTTTAAGCGTTCTCTGCAGCTTTTAGGTAGGATTCTGGCAGATAGGATACGGAAAGGGGACAAAGAGACAGGGTGAGAGGGCGAGGGAGGATGAGGAAGAGAGAAGGAAGATCGGGAGGAGAAGGAGGATGAGAGAGGAAGGACGAAGGGGAGGAGAAATAGCTAGGACGAAGAGGAGAGAGAGTGGACGAATGGGAGAAGAGAGAGAGAGGACGAATGGGAGGGAAGAGAGAGATAGAGAGGACGAATAGGAGGGGAGAGAGAGAGAGAGAGAGAGAGAGAGAGAGAGAGAGAGAGAGAGAGAAGAGAGAGAGAGAGAGAGAGAGAGAGAGAGAGAGAGAGAGAGAGAGAGGGGGGGGGGAGGGGGAGGGACGAACGACAGAAAGATAGAGAGGACGAATTGAAGAGAGAGAGAGAGAGAGAGGAGAGAGAGAGAAAGAGAGAGAGAGAGAGAGAGAGAGAGAGAGAGAGAGAGAGAGAGGACAAATGGAAGAGAGAGAGAGAGAAATAAAAGAAAGAGGGAGAGAGAGAAAGAGAGGAAAGAATGATGGAGACTGAACAATGCGAAGAGCTTCAGTGTTCAATAGTGAGCTGAACATCATGGGCAAAGATACAGAGTGCAGGGGTGACTGGGTCGGATCGTGGCCAGCTGACACCTATTCTTCTCATCTGAAAAGCGGGGAGAGTCAGCCGCTGCTATTTGTCTCTCCCACCCTGCGCCTCCGCCCCCCTCCTTCTCCCCCTCCCTCCCTCTCCCCCTCTCCTCCTCTCCCCCTTCCCCCTCTCCCCTGGGGTTAGGGTTATCCATTTTTACCCTTGTGTATTTGTTCGGTTTGTTGATTTATAGACTATTAGTGTGTTTGTTGTTTTTAACATATTTGTTGGTTGTTGTCGTGTTTTTTTTTTTTCTTTTCTTTTCTTTTGTGATATGAATTTGCACCGTAGCGGATGGTTTTATGAGAGTTTTACCAGCATACGCTTTATGTGCGTTGACAAGAATTCCTGGCCTTTTTTTTGCATCACTTCTGTTTCATTCCTCCGCATTTCTACTTTGCGCGTGTCTCTACCCTTCATTATCATCATGTTGCTCTCTCCTATCTTCCCCTATGTGTGATGCGCCCCGCTCTTCCTGCCCTTCTTCATTTGCATACTTCTCCCCTCTCCCCAGCCTCTTCTGCTCGCTTCCCCATTTTCCATTTATTTTTAAAAGGTTTCTCTACCCGTTTTGACTTCTTTGCCTTCCGCTGTCCGTTGTTGGGAGAGCGTTTCGCAATCACTTTATCTTGCTTCTCAGTAGGGTCAATTTTTTTACGTTTCGCCTCGACCGTTGTGTGTATTTTGTCGTCTTTTTAGCTTGGGTTTTATTATCTGCCTTACGCAACTGAAATACTCTTTCATACCTCTTTTTTTTTTTGTTCTTCCTTAGTCTCTCTCTCTCGTTATCTCTCTCTCTCTCGTTATTTCTCTCTCTCTCTCTCGTTCTCTCTCTCTCTCTCTCCCCTCTCTCTCTCTCCCCCTCTCTCTCTCTCTTCTCTCTCTCTCTCTCTCTCTCTCTCTCCTCCTCTCTCTCTCTCTCTCTCTCTCTCTCTCTCTCTCTCTCTTCTCCTCTCTCTCTCTCTCTCCTCTCTCTCTCTCTCTCTCTCTCTCTCTCTTCTCTCTCTCTTCTTTCTCTCTCTCTCCCTTCTCTCGTCTCTCCTCTCTCTCTCTTCTTCATTCTCTCATCTGTCTCTCTCTCTCCTCTCTCTCTCTCTCTCGTCTCTCTCTCGTTCTTCGTTTCCTCCGCTGTCTTTTTCATCTGCTAGTCTTCTCTCTCTGCGACTGTCTCTCGTCGTTCTTCGTCTCTTGCTCTCTCTCTCTTTCTGTGCCTTTTCTGTCTTCGTTTCTTCTCTGTTCTGTCATCGTCGTCCAGTAATATTCTCTCTTTCGTTTCTCTCTTTTTTCGTTTCTGTTCTTCTCATGGTGCTTGATTTTATTCTCTTGCGTCTCCTCTCTCTCTCTCTCTCTCTCTCTCGCTTCTTCTCGTCTCACTATCTCCCCTCTCATCGTCTCTCCTCCTCGCCTCTTCTTTCTCCGGCTCCTCACTCTCTGTCTCTCTCCTCGTCATCCTTCTCATCGCTCTCTCTCTCTCTTCTTCTCATCTTCCTCTCGTCTCTCCTTCTCTCGCCTCTCTTCTCTCATCTCTCGCCAGTCCTCTCTCTCCCCTCCTCCTCTCTACTTTCTCTCTCTCTGCTCTCATCTCGTTTATTCGACTCGATCACGCTCACTCCACTGGGTAGTCACTCACTCACTCACTCACGTACATTCTTCTCTTCTCGTGTCTCCTCTCTCTCTCTCTCTCATCACCTCTCTCCTCGTCTCTCTCCTCGTCTCTTCTCTCTCTCATCTCTCTCTGCTCTCTCTCTCTCCTCTCTTTCTGTTGCTCTATCTCTCATTCTCTTATTTTCTTTCTCCCACTTTTTCCCTCCGTCCCTCATCCTCTCTCCAATTCTCATATCTTCAAATATTACTTTCAGTTTTTCGATACCCACTCCGCCTCCCGCGTCCCCACATGACATTTGGTACTTGTAGCGGCACATAGCACGACGAATATCCGGAATCAGGATAAGAAATATATAGACGGTTTCTCGGGCGAGTTATTTATTTATTTATAGATAGGGTCATAATGGTCCTGCTTTTTCCTGTTTGTTTGTTGTTGTTGTTGTTTTTTTCTCTTTTTTCTGGTTTGTTCTCTCTTTAATATTTCTCTTCTCTCTCTCTCTCTTTCTTATTTTTCTCTTCCTCCGCTCTCCCTCTGCTCTCCTGCCTCTCTTCCCCCTCTCCCTCACCTTCCGTCCAGCCTCCTCTCCCGTCTTCCTCCTCCTCCCTCCACCCACCTTCTCCCTCTCCCCTCCCTGCACACCCTACTCTTTATATTACACATGAGTAACAGCCTTGTTGACTTCCACGCCGTGATGGTTGCAGATAGGGTGTGGGTTGTTTTGATTTTTTTTTTTAGGCTAGATGTTCCTGTGGGAGATGGGTGTCGGTGATGATGATGATGATGACGATGTTGATGATGTGATGATGATAGATGATGATGATGATTATGATGATGATGATGATGATGATGACGATGGTGATGATGATGATGATAGTGAAAATAAGTGATGTGTGTTTGTTGCTTAATATGTTGTGACTTTTTTTCATTTATCCTCTTCACGTGCTCGAAGGTTGTTCGGGACTGCACGGCGGAAATTGAGGGACATGATGTAGCAAATAGGACTTACATGAGTATGTATGTACACATGGATCTAACAGAATTATTTTTTCCCGCGACGCTGCTGGCTTTAGCGTGGGATAGATTGTATTATTTGATAAGAAAGAATAATTACTCTGCTGATGGAGCGGGCGCGTGGCAGCTGAATGGGCAAGGGCGGTTGTATTGGTTTGTGGCCTATGGGCGGGGGAGAGAAATGTGTCCCCCCGGGAGAGGCGCCCAATATGTGGCTCGCTTGATTGGCCGGTCGTGGGGGCGTCGCGCGCTGTGGGTGGTGTTTATGTGGTGGGTGGGTGATTTTTGGGTGTTAGTTCGGGCTTTCACGTGGGTGACGTTAGTATGTGTGTGGGGGTGGGGTGGGGGGGTTTGGGGGGCGGGATTTCAATGACCAGAGGAAAATTATAATTGTTTTGGGGGCACCGATTTAGAAAGCGGGACTAAAGTAATGCTGTGGTGTCGTATATTAAGATTGATGATGTGATCTGTAATGTGTTGTTGTAATGAGAGGGGGAGGAGAGGAAGAGGAGAGGTGAGAGAGAGCGAGGAGAGGTGTGAGAGCGAGCGAGAGAGAGCGCGCGAGAGAGAGGAGAGAGACGACACAGAGAGAGAGAGAGAGACGACAAACAGAGAGAGAGAGAGACGAGACGCACACAGAGAGAGAGAGAGAACAGGAGAGAGAGAACCGAGGAGAGAAGAGAGAACGACCAGAGAAAAAAACCGAAGAAAAGAAGGAGGAGAAAAAGACAGAAAAAGAACGAGAGGTAGAAACAGAAGGTAGAGACAGGGAGGGGGCGGGGGAGAGACGGAGGGAGGGGCGGACGGAGGGAGGGGGAGCGGGAGGAGGGTTGCGGAGGGAGGGCGTGCGAGAGAAGAAGAGCGAGAGGCGTGGGTTTGAATGAGCGCTAAACTCGGCCTGAGACCGGAAGGCTCGGGAGGATTAGTGCGTGTGAGATAAGCAACGTGGGACGTCAGTGAAGGAGGAGAGAGGCACGTGGTGGTGGTGGTGGAGAACGAGAGGAGGAGGAGAGGAAGAAGGGAGGAGAAGGAAGAAGAATAGGAGGAGGAGGAGGGAGGAGAATAGGAAGGGGAAGGAGGAAGAAGGAAATAGGAGGAGGAGGAAAGAAGGGAGGAGTTGGAAATAATAATAATAAGAGAGAGGAATAATAATAGGAGGAGGAGAGGAGGAGGAGGAAGGAAAAGGGAAGAGAAGAAAAGAAATGAAGAAGAGAAGAAGAAGAAGAAGAAGAAGAAGAGGAGAGGAGGAGAGAGGAGGAGGAGGAAGGAGGAGGAGGAAAGAAGAAGAAGAGAAGAAGAAGAAGAAGAAGAAGAAGAAGAAGTAAGAAGAAGAGAAGAAAGATAGAAGGAAGAAGAAAGAAGAAGAAGAAGAAGAAGAGAAGAAGAAGAAGAAGAAGAGAGGAGGAAGAAGAAGAAATGAAAAAGAAAGAGGAGGAGGAAGAAGATAAGAAGTAGGAGGAAGGAAAGAAGGAAGAATGAGAAAGAGAAAGAGAGAAGAATGAGAGAAAAGAAGAAAGAAGAAAGAAGAAGAAGAAGAAGAAGAAGAAGAAGAAGAAGGAAGAAGAAGAAGAGAGAAAAAAGAAAAAAAGAATAAAAAGAAAAAAGATAAAAAGGACGAGGTTAATAAAGAGAAATAATATAAAAAAAAATTAAGAGAAGAAGAAGAAAGAAGAAGAAGAAAAAGAAGAAGAGGAGAGGAGGAGGAGGAGGAGGAGGAGGAGCGAGAGGAGGAAAAGAAAGAGGTGGAGGAGAAGAATTGCTGGTGGAGAGCAATAGGTGTGATGGAGGAGAGGAGCGAGAGGAGAAGAAGAAGGGGCGTCAGGAGTGATGATGAGGAAAAAAAGGGTAAATGGAGATGATTAAGGCGAAGGGAAAATTTCGAGTGCACAGAGGAGCGTGCGGACCAGAGGGGAAGGAGGGTGCAAATTTATGTTAAGGAATACGAGGCGACAAGGGACGCGAGTTGGTAGGGATAATGAGAGAAAAGAAGTCGCTGATGATAATGGATGAAGAGTGGAGTTGGTGAGAGTGGGTGTTGATGCGAAGGGAGGTGGGCAGGAGACCGGAAAAAAGTTGACGCAAAAGATTTCTCGTCTCTTGCTGTTGCCTTTTCCCTTTTCATCTCTCTTTTTTTCTTTCTCTCCTTAGTTTGCTTTAGCCCTCCTCTCCTCTGTTGGTCCATTTTTTTTAGTCTTCATATTTCTTTTCTTCCATTGATTTTCTCTCTTCTTCTCTCCCTTCTCTCTTTCCTCTCTTCATCATTTCTCCTAGCTCTCCATCTTGCTTCTGCTCACTCTCTCTCTCTCTATCTCTACTCTCTCTCTTCTCGCTTCTCTCTGCTCATCTTATCTCTAAATTCTCTCTCTCTCTCTCTCTCTCTCTCTCTCTCCCCTCCTCCCTCTTTTCCCTCTCTCCTCTCTCCCTTTCTTGATCCTTCGCTCTTCCCTCTTCCTCCCTCCCTCCCTCTCCCTCTACCCTGCCACTCCCTCACCTTCCTTATCTTCCTCCTCCCTTTCCCTTTCCCCCTCCCTCTCCCTCTCCCATCTTCCTCCCTCCTCCCTTCCCTGCTTTCCCTCCTTTCCCTCTTCTCCCTCCCTCTCCCTCATTCCTCTCTCCCTCCTCTCCCTTTTTTCCTCCTCACCTCCCCTCCCTCTTCCTCCCTCCCTCCTCTCCCTCCCTCCCTCCCTCCCTCTCCTATCTCCTCCCTCCCTCTCCCTCTTCTCCTCCCTCTCCCTCTTCTTCCTCCCATTCTTTCCTCATTCCTCTCCCTTTCTCTTCCTCCCTCCCTCTTCCTCTCTCTCTCTCTCTCTCTCTCTTCTCTCTCTCCCTCTCTCTCTCTCTCTCTCTCTCTCTCTCTGCTCTCTCTCTCTCTCTCTCTCTTTTCCCCTCTCTCTCTTCTCTCTCTTCCCTCTCTCTCTCTCTCTCTCCCCCTCTCTCTCTCTCTCTCTCTCCCTCTCTCTCTCTCTCTCTCTCCTCTTTCTCTTCTCTCTCGTCTCTCTCTCTCTCTCTCCTCTCTCTCTCTCTCTCTCTCTCTCTCTCTCTCTCTCTCTCTCTCTCTCTCTCTCTCTCCTCTCTCTCTCTCTCTCTCTTCTCTTCTCTCCTCTTCTCTCTCTCTCTCTCTCTCTCTCTCTCTCTCTCTCTCTCTCTCCTCTCTTCTCTCTCTCTCTCTCTCTCTCTCTCTCTCTCTCTCTCTCCTCTCTCTCATTCTCTCTTCTCTCTCTCTCTCTCTCTCTCTCGTCTCTCTCTCTCTGCTTGCCCTCCGTTCCTTGCTGTCGCAGCCGGTGGAGGGGGGGAGTTGTCAAGGGAAATTTGCATACCCAGCTCGCCACCGAAAATTAAGCAGCAGAATGCAAGTGTGTATGAAGGGCGGGAGACAATGGAAGGAGCTCTATTTGATTTCTCCGGAGTGTTTCGCGCACGTAGGAAGGGGGCGCCGAAAGCGGAGGCAGGGAGAGAGTGATGGAGGTAGTAAAGGGAGAGAGGATATGGGTGGGAAGTGGAGGAGGAAGAGAGAATAAGGATGGGGATTGGAGGTAGGAGAGGATAAGGATGGGAATTGGAGGAAGGAGTGATAAGGTGGGAGGTGGTAGGAGGGAAAGGATTGGGAGTCTAGGGAGTGCAAAGGTGTGCAGAAGAAAGGGAAAGGGTAAGGGTGGCAGATAGTACTATTGGTGGAGGGAGAGGAAAGGGACGAAAGGTGGAGGAGGAAGAGGATAAAGATGGGAGATGGAGAAGCGAACGGAGAGGCGGGAAGGGAGTTCAGAACCTGTTCCGGATGGCAAAGCGCGAGGAAAGGTGACTGGAGTGACTAGTATTCTATGTTTTGTTTTCGTACGAGGAAAGCTGGTGTCAGGACGAGGATGGCCGCATAGATATTTTATTTCTGGTGACACTGATACCCACGAAAAGGTGATTATGAAGTGATTGCAGCCATGAGCGCTCTGCCTCGCGTGAGATATGGCTTTGCTTGCGTCTTGCATATCGTTGCACTGCTGTTGCACTGTGTTTGTGTGTGCTCTATACCCAGTTGTACGGTATCTTTCGGCATGCTTTACACAACTTATTTGTCTAATTTTGACATTTGACAGGTTTTAGACAGAAATAGAAGTACATTTGTCTTGTCTTTGTTCGAAGTGATATAAACTCATTGGTCTGATTGCGAAGTAATACTTGCACACTGCAAATGCGAGTGTTTTCGCGAAACCCGAGTCGAGGCGTTGTTATGGCAGAAGCACCAGTTGATGATGTCACAGTCCAGCAGGATCTGTTGACAGGAAGGGTTGTTCGATGGAGCGAAAACCCGCTCGCCTGGAATTATACGGGGCTTTTTCTTAAATTTTATTTGTTCTCAATAATTGATTTAAGAGTCGAGCTTGTTTTAGTGTTTTATTTATATTTTATTTGTTCTATATACGCTCAGGTTTCAGGCGGGAAGGAGGAAAAGTAAGTTTGGGAGGGGAAGAGCGTGAGAAAAACAGAATGCTGACTCTAGCAGTGAAAGAGGGGAGAAAAGTGAAGAGGGGAAAATGGAAAGGGAGACGATGACGTCGGCGAGGGAAGGAGGGAAAGAAGGAGTGTTAACGATGGAGGGAGAAGGGTCGATAAGCGAGGAGGAAGGCGCGTCGGGGAGGGTAGAAGGTCAGTGAATTAGTTGATAATGATTAACGATAAAGAAGGGTGGAAGGTGGGCGTAGGAGAAGGGGCGGGAGACGGCAGAGAAGTGCGATTCGAAATAGGCGTTGTGAAGGTGAAATGGAGAAGACAGCGAAGGAGACTTAGAGAGAGAGAGGAGGAAAGAGAGAGAGAGAGAGAGGAAAAGACAGGAACGGGGTCTTGAGACAGAGATGGGAAGAAAATAAATATATATATATATATATATATATAATATATATATATATATATAATATATATATATATTATATATATATATACATATATACATATATACATATATACACAT
>NW_020868898.1:119068-137033 GCF_003789085.1 Penaeus vannamei
TGTATAATGTATGTATGTATGTATTATATTATGTATATATATATGTATAATATATGTTATATATAATATATATATATATATATATATATATATATATATATATTCTTTCATTCATTCATTTACCACTTCTACACTCTCACGCTCTCTCTCTCTCTCTCTTCATCTCTCTCTCATCCTTCTCTCTCTCTCTTCTCTCTTCTCTCTCTCTCTCTCTGCTCTCTCCTCTCTCTCTCCTCTGCTCCTCTCTCTCTCTGCTCTCTCAAACTCTCTCACTCTCTCTGACTCTCTCATTCTCCTCACTCTCACGAATTCTCTCTCACTCTCTCTCTCACTCTCTCTCTCGTCCCCTCCGCTCCCTCGCTCCCTCCTCCCTCCCTCCTCCCCCTCCGCTCCTCTCCCTCCCATCCCCTTTACCGTCCCCTCTACCACCTTGTTTCTCCCCCTTCCCCCTATTTTATATATTTTGGCTTTTGCTTTTTTGTTTTTTTCCTTTGTTGTGCGAAATCCGCATCTGTGCCGTTTCATATTTAGGATCGCGAGGAGCTATTTAAGTCGTAATGCGCCGTAGACTTGCTCTGTGCTTGTTTTTGCTTGCGCCTTTTTCTCCTTTGCTTTTTGTCTTTCTTGGCGTTTTTCTCCTTTGCTTTGTCAGTCTATCTTGTCTTCTTCCTTGCCTGCCTGCTTCTTGCCCGTGTATCCGCGCGCGTGTCGATACGTGCGCATGCTTATGTGTATTTGCACGGGCTCGTAATTTGAATGCAGATGCGTGCGAGGCGTTCTTTGCTTCCCCCTGCATGCGCCCCGGTCTCATGCCGCCTCCTGTTCCGTTCCCTCTTCGCACCGGTTCGAGAGAATAGAACACCTTCATATTTTCTCCAAAAGAAAATAGGAGGATTTTAGACTTTTCTTCTTCTTTTTTTTTTTTTAGCTTTAAGAAAAGTTCCGAGGAAAACAAAAAAAATGCGCCGAAGGTAAAGTTTTTTTTTCTTTCTTCCCTCTTGTAGCCTAACACCCACATTTCACGTGTAGGAGTCAGGGTGGGGGAGGGGGTGGCTGAGGGGGGTGGTAACCCTCTTCCTCTTCCTCACCCCCCCCCCCGCTCCCGTCTGCCCTCTTCCTTTTACCACCTCACCCTCGTCTTACCCTCCCTACCCCCACCCCTCATATCTCTCCCTCCACTCCCCTCCCCTTCTCACTCCCCTCCCCTTCACTCACTCCCCTCCCCTCCTACTCCTCCTTCTACTCCCCCTCCTCCTCCTCCACCACCTCTGACCAGATTGCTTCATTTCCTTAATTGGTCAGCTCCGAGTGCTAACTTGCTTTTGTATTGTTGGCTCAGATTTGCCTTCTCTTTGTGCCTCTCGCAGCGTCTGAAGTATTTCATTTGTTTGAAAATATTTGGGAAGGAACGGGCGAAGTTGTGTAAGGCTCCGGGGAGGAGGAAAAGGAGCAGGAAGAAAAGAAGGAAAGAGAGAAGAAGAGGAAGAGAAGGAGGGGATGCGGAGGAAGATCAATGATATAGATTATAGGTAGTAGGTAGATAGATGGATGATGGATGGATGGATGGAGGATATGATATGATAGTATAGATAGATAGATAGATAGATAGAGATAGATAGATACTTAGGACATGAGGGGGCAATAGATGAAAACCTACGAGATACATAAATAGAAAGATAGATATGAATAAAAATACGATTGAATGAAACAGAGGAAGAGGAGGCGGCGAAAGAAATTAATGGTGAGAGAAATTAATTAGTAAACCTTTGGATGTGTTTACTCGCGACTTCATGAAATATGTAAGTAAATAGTGGAAATAATAGAGCGAAGTGCAAGTAAAAAGGAGACGGTGCAGGATTTACAGCCCCGAGGAATAACATAGCACCCACTTGTTCACCCTGTGTATATTTCGCCTCCTGCAGAAGCAAAAAAATAATAATAATGAAATAAGGAAATAAAGATGCAGTGATAAATATTAAAAGAGTCAAGATGAAGAGCCGAGAGCGAAAGAACCGTTGGATGTGGGCCACGTCTTCCGTGAATGTAAGGCCGAAGTTATGCTAATTGGGGCGCTGTTGACGAGTCTATGGAACCGGCGTGGGACTTGCGAGACGGTAAGAGTGATGGATGTTGAATGATTGATGCTAATCCATACACGTGCTCTTCCTCTTGCCGTTGTTGTTGTTGTGTTGGCTGGTTGTTTTTTGTTGTTGTTGTTGTTGTTGTCGTCCTTTTCCCGTGGGTATTAATGAGCGACTTGCTGTTGGTGAGCGGAGGTGTTGTTAGCAATCGAAGTTATCGAAGTAACTTGATGAATGTTGGTCGATGGAAGAAAGAAGGACAGTTGGTTTTGTTCAGCCTGGCGTTGGCATACCCCGTTGGATGAGTGGCTTCGTTTCGTTTTGGTATTGTTTCTTGTTCTTTTATCTTAATTTTGTTCCGTTTTATGTTACTCTTTTGCAAAACGACCTCCTCATGTTTCTTGATTTTTTATCTTAATTCTGTTCTGTTTTTATGTTACTCTTTTGCAAAACGACCTCCTCATGTTATCGTTTCTTTATTTTTGATCTTAATTTTGTTCAGTTTTGTTTTACTCTTTTACAAAACGACCTCCTCCCCCTGCCTCTGTCTTCCTCCCCCTCTCCCTCCCCTCTGCTCTGTCTTCCTCCCCTCTCCCCTCCCTCTGCTCCTTCCCTCCCCTCTTCCCTCCCTCCTTCTCTCCCTCCTCTGCCTCTGTCTTCCTCCCCCTCTCCCTCCCTCTGCCTCTGTCTTCCTCCCCTCCCCTCCCTGCCTCTGTCTCTCCCCTTCCCTCCTCTGCCTCTGTCTTCCTCCCCCTCTCCCTCCCTCTGCCTCTGTCTTCCTCCCCCTCTCCCTCCCTCTGCCTCTGTCTTCCTCCCCCTTCCCTCCTCTGCCTCTGCTTCCTCCCCCTCTCCCTCTGCCTCCTTCCTCCCTCTCCCTCCCTCTGCCTCTGTCTTCCTCCCCCTCTCCCTCCCTCTGCCTCTGTCTTCCATCCCCTGCCTCTGCACCCTCTCCCTCCCTCTGCCTCTGTCTTCTCCCCTCTCCCCTCTGCCTCTGTCTTCCTCCCCCTCCCTCCCTCTGTCCCTTCCCCCCCTTCCTCCCCCTCTCCCTCCCTCACTCCCCCGCCTGCGCCCTGCCAGCCCTGCCAGTCCCATAATTGCTCCTTCCCTCCCTCCCGGACGCACCCTTGTCCTCCGGCCACTAGCACACATTACCTTCACTTAACGCACGTACCTGCCATGCAACGGGATGTTCCGGGTTGAATCGCCTCCACTCCCCTTCCCCTTCCCCTCTGACTCTCCGCTCTCCCCTCCCACTTCCCCTCTCCGCTTCCTTCGTGTTTCTCCGCTCTCCCCTCACTTTCTCCGCTTCCTTCGTTTTCTCCGTTGTCCCCTCCCACTTCCCCTCTCCGCTTCCCTTCGTTTCGCTCTTTCTCTGGGTCTCCTTTCTGTCTGCCTTTCCACTTCCCTTCGTTTCTCTCTTTCTCTCGGTCTCCTTCGTCTGCGTTTCTCTCTCTCTCTCTCGGTCTCCTTTCTCCTTTCCACTTCCCTTCGTTTCTCTCTTCTTCCTTCTGTCCTTTCACTCCCTTCGTTTCTTCTCTTTCTGTCTCTTTCTCTGCCTTTCCACTTCCCTTCGTTTCTCTCTTTCTCTCGGTCTCCTTTCTGTCTGCCTTTCCACTTCCCTTCGTTTCTCTCTCTCTCTCGGTCTCCTTTCTGTCTGCTTTCTTTCCCTTCGTTCTCTCTCTCTCTCGGTCTCCTTTCTGTCTGCCTCCACTTTCGTTTCTCTCTCTCTCGGTCTCCTTCTGTCTGCCCACTTCCCTTCGTTTCTCTCTTTCTCTCGGTCTCCTTTCTGTCTGCCTTTCCACTTCCCTTCGTTTCTCTCTCTCTCTCGGTCTCCTTTCTGTCTGTCCTCTGAAGTTCAGCTCATTTCGAAAGTCCTTTCCTTAGGTTCTTCCTTCGTATTCATTTTCATTTGTTTAGCGTCTTCCAGTCCTGATTTCTTTTGTGTTTCGCTTTCCCTTGCTGAGAGACCCTTCTTTCTTTCTCTTCTCTCTTCTCTCTCTCTCTCTCTCTCTCTTCTCTCTCTCTCTCTCTCTCTCTCTCTCTCTCTCTCTCTCTCTCTCTCTCTCTCTCTCTCTCTCTCTCTCTCTCTCTCTCTCTCTCTCTCTCTTATATGTATACATCTTTCCTCTTTTCCCTCCATATCCCTCTCCCTTCTGCCTCCCCCGCCTCCCCTTCTCTCCACCTTCTCCCTCCTCGCGTTCCACTTCCCTCTCCTTCCTTACCTCTCCCTTCCCTTCCCTCCGCTCTCCTCCCCTTCACATCTCTCTCCCTCCTCTCTCACTTCCCTTTTCCTCCTCCCTCCACCCCCTCTACTTTATCTCTCCCTGCTCCATACACCCCTTCCACTTCTCTCTCCCCCTTCGTCCGTCCTACTTCCTCTCCCCGCTTCCCTATCTATCCTCCCTTTCCTCCTACAGTTCCCTCTCCACCTCCACTTCCTCTCCTTCCTCCTCTCCCCCTCCACTTGCCACTCCTTCCTTCCCTCCCCCTCAACTTGCCTCTCCTGCCTCCCTCCCCCCTGCAAATCCCCCCTCCTTCCCCCCTCCTATAACCTCCCCCTCGCCCCGCCTCCTCCCCCCTTTATTCCAAAGTCAACTCGACAGTAAGCTTCTCACGTCAGGGATGGTGGTGGCTGTGGGGAGAGGGGGGTGGGGGGTGCGATCACTGTTTATGCACTTTGGTTGTAATGTTGGAGTTGGTGGGACTGCCATGAGCAATCGGGCGGAGTTTGAGGAGTGGGCGGATACATACATTGTCTCTGCGGCAGATAGCCCTAAGGTTGAGATAATTTAAAGTCAGGAGAGCGTGTTTAGTGTTCGTTCATGTTTAGTTTTCGTTATTATTAAGGTTGCAGTCAAGTTTAAGACGCGTTTGGAAATATCTCGCAGTTCGAGGGTAGTAAGCTTCTTAAAAGTTTTTTTCTTTCTTTTTTTTTGTTCTTTATCTCAAGCACTGATTTTATGTTTATTCCAAACGAATGGCGTTTATATGCCCCACTTTTTTCAGGGAAAGGCCAGGTTCTGTTGACACGAGGAAATGACTTCTCATGAAAATATAACCGGTCTATGGATCCCTCGCTTTCCTTTCCTATCTCCGTTCCCCAATCCCAGCATCCATCGCCTTCGCTGTCTCCCCCCGTTCTCAGCACTATCCCCACTTCCGCTGCGGGTGGGGAGGCGCGTCGTGTGTGGGTCGAGGAAATGACTTGCTCTTTTGTGACAGTCTTACAGAGGAACACACGCGTAGACTCACGCACACTTTGCCCGCATACGTCTTGTGTCCACAGTGTACAGCCTGCATAGACAAGCACGTACACGGCGAGCACTGGATATTACTGCCGCAGGGCGCTGATCCTCAGGCATTACCGCTGACGACATTCCTCCCATGTTGAATACAGTCCCCGCCGCCCAAGTTTGGTTCCTCGCAGGACGCGCCGCCCTGTAGTTGAGGCTACTGGGTTTGGGTGCATTTTGCTGTTCGGGATTTATTCAGCTTTCATTTATTTGTGCACTTGTATTTTTTTTTTATTTCACCAGAAAGTGATTTTGTTGGTTATGACTTTGTATGCTGACCACTTTTTTTTCTTTCTTTTCAGGTAAGCTTGAGGCAGGTCGCGCAAACGAGGGTAATTGTCGCACGATCAGGAGGTCATCCCGTTAGATAAGCCTCCATCTCGTGAGTATTCAGGGGAACCTCCGCCAGCATCCAACAGTATTGCATTTGATGGTGGGAGCGTTTTGGTGCCTTCGTGCCGGGGGTTGAAAAGGCACAGTGCCAGAAGCAAGGGGAAGGAACCTACCGATTGGTGCGCCCCCCTCCCCTCCTTCCTCCTCCTCCACCTCCCCTTTCTCCTTTCCCCATTCTCTCACTTCCTCCCCCCCCCTCCCCGAAGCTCAGAGGCTAGCGCGATCACCTTTAAAATTCTTGGAGGATTTTGGTAACAACATCTTCGCCTCTGATTATGATAGATTCTGTGCTGCGGCGGCCGCGGGAGTGGGTCGCCCGTGTTTGCCCTGGCCCGTCTTTTTGCGCCGTTCGCTCGCCTTCATCATGCTCTACTACCTGTCTCGTTAATGCGCGCGGTGTGTGCTTTGGGACGAGTGAATCATCCTCGCTCCCCTCCCCCGCCCCCTGGGATACAAGAGATTTAAGTCGTTGCTGATATAAAGGCTTTTTGGGGCTGCTCCTCGCTCGACTCTTGCTCAGAGGTTTGCTTTGCTCATTGTTGTTTCTGTGATGGTGTCTTTTAGGCCAACATGCACTTGCTGTGTGCACGCTGTATGTGAGCGTGGGTAGATGTGAGCGTTGTATGTAACCCTCCCCCCACGGACGAATAGTTGTACTTAACTGAATTAAGTATTGGAATTAAGTATTGGAAAGTAATAGTAATATTTCCTCTGTCTCCCATATTTCTCTTTCTCTCACTCTCTTTCTCACCTCCCAGACTTGCTTTCCCGAGGCTTGCGAGTGGTGCTATTTGTATGATCAGCATTCTACTGTGTGGCGTTTCTACAATCAAAGTTTGTAAGCGTGCGAATATAGATTATTCCAAAAGAAGACGGTATTGGCATAGCCTTTGACCAAGGCAGGGAGTCCGCATCTCGACCAGTGGCCCTTTGCATTTTGCTATAGGGCGCTGGAATAGGGGAATAGACATCCTATGTGGAGAGTAGATGTAACTGTCAGTGCCCGGTCTGTCAGCATTGTAAATGTCATTGCCTTGTATTTGCTACTTTGTGTCTTCCAAGTTAAGTTTATTTTTTTATTGTTTGTTTGTTTTTTATCTTAATTTTGTTCTCTGGACATGAATTAGATAAATTATGTAGATTCATCTGATTTTATTTTTTTCTAGTCGTGTATTTTGTCATGTTTCCTGCAAGTGTATGTCAGGTTTCAATTGCCAGCGGAGGCAGTAGAACGGGAAGTAGACATATAATAGATAATTTTGTAGTGTATAATGCTCCGGTAAACATTACAGAAAATTGCCTTTGGATAAGCCTATTGGAAATTCAGGCGGTTGGCGAGCGGCTGAGAGGCCTCTGCAATGGGATTTATATCTCTTTACACTCGTTTTACGATAATTACGAACTGTTTTTTATTTCTGAAGCAGTTATTGAAGTGGATGTAGTCCGGTTCATATAATTCTGATTTTGAGCTTATCGTCCGTATAGTATATATATAAACGGAACTAAACATATAACTATATGGTATTATATATATATATTTATATGATTTTTTTCTTCTATATTGTGTTGTAGTGTAAATAAAAAAAAAAAAAAAACATTATTCACTAGGCAAAGTATTGTCTTATATTTTTTTATGATCACAATTTTCGAATTCTTATCAACTGTTTGTCATAATTAATGTTCTGATTATGTCCGTGTGAGAAGTCTCCAGGCAAATGACCACATCATTACGTTATTTATATGACCGGTGTTACGCTTACGCCAGCCGTATCTGAATTTTCGTGGTTAGGCGTACGTCACACGTATGCACATGCGCATATAAACGTTATTTCGGGGTAATAAGTACGGACCTCACCTCATTCAGAGTGGTATCATCTCGTGACGAAACCACTGCCACCTAGTTTGTTTCACCACGCATGCGTAGAACACCAATCGGGGGCTTCTCTGCCGTACTCGTAGTCACTTCCTATTTATTTTTGGCGAGGTCGTATGCCGTAAAGTGTGATTTCCAAGAAAGTAGACGGATAACGAGTTTGGTGCCACCCGGGTTGACATCTAACGTATTCGTGACCTACAAACCAATGAAAAGGTGTTGCGACAAGGTAAATGTAGGACTATTGATTCCGTCGACATCAGGCTGTGTGCCTCTCTTCCTTTTCGCTCGTAAAAGATAAGGATGTAGAAGAAAAAACAAAAAAGAGTCGAATTTTCTCGAAGTTAGCGCTAACGAGTCGCACTTTTCTTTTGCGGTTCAATCATCTCGGCTGCGCGATGCAACTCCGCGGCGGAATTTTGCGCGAGATGTTAAGAAGGCAACGCAAAATAGATGATGTGAAAATGCGAAAAAGGGGGGGCGGGGGGATAAAAGCCTTGCACAAGAGAAGAGATTTCACCTTTTACTTTTCTTTACGCGTTTCTTAGATATACGGAACGGAATGTTCTTTTTTTTTTACTTTCTCAGTAATATCGTTTTTTTTCTTTCTTTTCTGGTCTGTTTATATATTTCCATGTGCGGCCGTGCGTATGTATGAATGTATGAATGAATGAAATGTATGAATGTAGAGCTGCATGTGTGTGTACAAGACCTTGGCATGCGTGCGCACGTGCCGTTGCTCCTCCATGTATATTGGTATGCGCCTACCACTGCAGGTACAATACGGTCCATGTATTTTTATGCGGCTCACATAACAGGGCCAGACCCTACTTTTAGGAAGCAGAGCGAATTCAATTAGGCCAAAGCTGACACTGATGGTGGGGATTAGGCAGTTTAGCGATAATACGCAGCCAATTTAACTTTGTGTGCTACAATGCCACCGCCCGCTGAGAAAGACCGTGAAGGAGGTAGGGAAGGAGGAGGAGGAGGAGGAGAGGGGAGGGATAGGAGATGAGCGAGGACAGGGGGTATGGGCGTGGAGATGAGGGGGGAGGTGGGAGTATTCGCAGAGGAGGAGGAGGTGGAGGTCGTGGAGGATTTGCAGTGAGAGGTAGGGAGGGTGGAGTATGACGAGTGGCGCGCTAGGAGCGCGAAGGGGGTCGAGATGTCATGAGGAGGAGTACGGGAGGGGGAGAATTTGCTTCATTACGTCCGTCTCAGAGCAGGTCGATCTCTCTCTCTCTCTCTCTCTCTTCACTCGTCGTCCGATAGGTCCTCTCTCCCTCTCTCTCTCTCTCTTGACTCAACAGTCTCTTCATCCCAGTCCCCGATGCGACGCGAGGGTGGAGATGAGGCACGCCCAGGCTCAGTGATGTGGAGACGACCTCGTGTCTGTATTTCGTCTGTCTCTCTCTCCATGTTTCTTGACACGGCACCGTCCACTTAGTCGCATCGCTATAGGGTAGATATGATCACCTCCCTCTCGCCTCCCGTTCACCTCTGGGCCATTTCTCTCAATGTCAGATATATCCTAAAGAAAAATCGGTTTTTTTTTTCTGGGGTTGCAATTGGTTGAATGAGAGGGGGGGTACATTGTGGTCTTGAGTTAGTAGTGGGGGACAGATATGAGTCTATGAGGTGACGGTCGTGTGGAAGGTGGTGGGCGCGCAGCACTCGAGAGTAAAGTGAAAGGGGCACTAGATGGGAAACGCAAAACATTGAGGGACAATAAAGTATAGAGGTAGAGAAGAGAGAAGTGGTTGTGGTGTTTGCACTCGCGCTCAACGCACTCAGATTGGAGAGACGTATGGGAAGTATTGAAAGAGTGAGGAAGGTGGGTTAATGCTCATGAGAGAGGTATTGTTAATTATATAGAGGAGGGTGTATGGGCTCGGAGATGAGGCACGCGCAGGAGGACGGGGGACGGGTGGCGATGAGGATCCGCTTGGCGGTTGAAGAGAGGAGGCGGGAAAGGAGAAGAGAGAGAAGAAAAGGGAAAGAGAGAGAAAGAACGGAAGACAGAAGGGAGAGCAGGTGTGTGTGATGAGCACGCGCAGGAAGGGAAGGGTGGGATATGGACAGAAGTGGGACATAGAGAGAGTGGAGGTAGAGGGATGATTGGAAGCGACATGTGGGAGAGTGTGATGTTATGAGGATATTAAAGTACGTTCCGATCGCGGGAGGGTGAGGGGAATGAGGAGGTGTTTATGATATGTAGGACAGTTTGGAGGAGAAAGCCAAAGAGATATGTAAAGAAGTAGATGTGTGGGTCTGGCAGTATTGGTGAACGGTTTAGAGGGAGAGAGGTATATTGGTAAAATGGAATTTAATGATCAGGTAGAGAAATTCATGGTATGTCTAATTGGGGTAGAACATTTGGAAAGTTAGGATGTTTGTTGCAATATGGAAAAGAGCAGTGTGTATGGCACGCTGAAGGTAGAGGAGAGGGTGGAAACACGATTTGGGAGGGTGGTGATGATATGCGTATGCAGGTGGAGGAGATGGTTCTTTTTGCGGGGCAAGGAGGATAAATGGGATTGGATATATCCCTATAGATGTTCAATATGCCACTCTTTGGCGAATTTTTATCTATCTCCGCGTGCGCCTTTTTCGTTCCCGTTCCGACATCTCTCCTATTCTAGTAACAGATCTTCTATAAAGTCCAGCCTCTCTGTTCTTTTCACAGGACAGTCCTTCATCTGAAACCATATCTGTTCCTAACACAAAATATAAGGAAGAGGCAGGAGCAAGTACACAGTTCGGATAACCCCATTCTTCAGAGAGATCCGCATCCTGTTTGACTTAGGGGCTGAACTTGTATAAGATGCGCATGCAGCAGGGTACACTGGGGGAAGAGCTTAAAGAGGAGGGAGAAGATGAGACCGAGAGAAAGGAGAGGAGAAAAAAACGCGAACTTAGAGGGAGACGAGAAGAGAGAGGGAGAGAGCTTCGGAGAGATTTGCAGGGCAGAGAAGAGAGAGAATTCGTACGAGAGAGAGAAAGAGAAGAGATGCAGGAAGGGTATAGGGGACGAGAGAGAGAAGGGATTGACCGAGAGAGAAGAGCGAGAGAGAGAGGAGAGAGAGAGAGAGAGAGAGAGAGGTGCAGAGGGAGGAGGAGGAGCGAGAGAGGAAGAGATACGGATGAAGGAGCAGGAGGAGCAAGACTGTGGAAACATGAGAGTTATGATAGACAGCAAAGAGAGAGAGGGCGAGTCTCAAGTTCATTTTTCGAAACCAACTCTTATCTTTGTGCGTTCTCTGCTTTATCTCACCTTTTTTTCTTTATCCTCGTGTGGAAACTTTTCTTTTTCGAGAGGGGTGAGCCTTTAATCACTGTAATCTATACTGCACGTTAGCTATAGATGCTTCTCTGACCTTTCCGCCATATATTGCATTTGATTGGACACTTAGCATTAAATGCATTTTGAAGAAGATAAATACGTGATCTGACAGACAATACAGACACAGGCATGCACGCAAACAGCACAGCCAGCCACAGGATGAGATGCGGACTAATACGCACACAGATACTACAAAACACACAGATGCATCACAAAACGATACGGAACGATTCGGCACACAGACACACGACACACCGAATGCAACACCACCACGCGCACTAGCCACAAACATTCAGGAGAAGATTTCAACATAGTCCACACACACACACCACACACACACACACACACACACACACAACCGCAACACACACCAAACACCGACACAGATGCACACACACGGACAATCACACAACAGAGATGCACACACACGCACACAGACAGATGCACACACAGACAGACTAAGGATATGTAACACACGACAGACACCAACACAACAGACAAACAACAACTGACTAGACACAAACAGACGTCACAGATAGACACGCAACACAGACAAACACACAGACAGAGACTACCACAGTGTAAAATCACACACACGGTACAGCACCCACCCAGACCAGGTTCACAACTACAAGACGTACAGACAGGACTTACAGCACGAAAAACAGACACAGACAACCGCACACTACTTATCTCATATCATATGTCAGCATCAACTTTTTTCTGCAATTCATATTTACCAGGTCACAGGAACCTCATCACGATACACCACGCATCGAAGCTCTCGCCCTCATACCGGCCATCGCTTCGTCGAGTGTTGATGGCAAGCGCGTGAGAGGTCCACAGACTCTGTTCGGCTGTCACTGGGCATGTGTTTCAAATCACCGTGCGCGACAAAGAGGTCCTGGCTGGCAATCACACAATTTAGGATGAATTCGGCGTGCACAAATCAAAGGGCGATAAAATATGGACCTCCTCCTTCCCGTTTATGCATACCCACGCCCACACTCATTCTTCCTCTCACACCCTTCCCCGCCGCAACTCTCCCACCCCCTCCGCGTGCAACCAGACGTTAAGAAGGGTAAATTCGCATGTCATTACTTTGGCTGGGTGCGTCAGGCACGGCGATTAGAGCAGCAGAGGGTCGAGTTGACAAATTGGCGTGGCGGAGGGAAAGGGAGATTAAAGAGAAGAGGATAAGGAAGGAAGGATGGAGGAGAAAGGGGGGAGAGGAGGATATACGAGGGAAGGGGATGGAAAGAATATATCTCAAACAGAGGAAATAGAAACGTCGTTAAGGCTTAAAAAACAAAAAAAAAAAAAATAAACAGGCGAGATGAGTAATGAAGGGAGGATAAACGGAAAATGTCATCAAAGGGGAAGGAGGTAGATAGGAAGAGGAGAGGTAGATGATAATAAAAGACGAAAGAAAAGGACATGAGAGACAAACGAGAAGTAGTACCGGACATGCCAGGGGCTAAGAATTTCGTCCATGTCAGCACGCGTGTAGTTGGGTTACGTAGGTTGGAATAGGGTGTAGGAGGTTAGGCCTAAATAGGTTTGAATAGTTTAGGACAAGAGTGTCAGGTCGTTACCACAGGGAAATCGAATGACCACAGACCCGACTGTCAGTGCCGTGTCAAGAATGCCAATATATAGTCCTAGATTCGTTCACATAGTTTATATAGATGGTGTTAGATCCCTCGCGATGATTTCATGTTGGTGTGGATTGAACCTCTGCGTCTTGTGTGTCGTTAGCTCCGCACATCAGCGTTAAATAGGAAAGCCATTATTAGGTGCTGTCACACTAGCACTTTTTTCCGTCATTTTTTAAATAATTTTATTTAACATAAATACAAACATTCTCGAATATAGCTCTTGATCTGACTATGCTTGGCTGAAAAAGTTGACGGAAAGGTTTTCAAACGGAAACGATCGTTATCGTCTGACTGGAGAATCGACAATTCGCTGAAAAATGGACAAAATTTCAGAAAATTGTAAAAAAAAAAAAATTGACGGAAAAAGTGCTAGCGTGACAGCACCTTAAACCCGCAGCATTGTTCATCATGCAGCGAACAGCACGAGGAATTAGACCCCCGCGTCCCGTCTCAGTCTGACGAGGAATCTTGCGCTGTTCCACGATGCGCTTTGCTGCCCCGGAAGAGACTGGATGATTAGGCCCAATCCGTGAAGCGTTGGGTGCATGTCTTGAGCTTGATTATTGCTCCAACGTCGGGGATACTGGAGTTATATTAGTGCTGTGCCTGTTCCAGGACTATTTGTATAGTTCTGTGTGTTCATTTCGTATATATTTGGTTGTCTTACTAACATGCCTTTATTTATTTATTATTTTGTGTGTATTTTTTTTTTGGGGGGGGGGGAGGTAATGATACAGTGTTGTAAGTAAAGGTGAATGAAAGAAAATCTACGTATACGGCCGATGACTGACTGGTTTGTTGGTTTGGTGTTAGTAAAAGGAAGTATGTATGGAAAGTTGCTTGAGAAAGGAGGTAAGAAAGTAAGTGAATCCAATAAACATTAAAGCTAGTTTGGAATTTAATTCGCTGAAAGGATGTAAGACTACAATGTATTTGAAGACTTTTTAATCGGCAAAACTGCAAGCAGAGGCAGATATTTAATCACGACAGTGGCTGATAATACTATTATTGTTTTTTATACATATTCGTAATCAGTTTCGCGATATGAACTGCCACAGCATCGGATCCAATCAGTAGTGAAAGCTCGGTGACAGTGGATAGAGCTAACGGCAATCTATTTCAAAGAAGATTGGGTCGTTGGCATTTAACATCACTTTATTTTAGATAATGCGAGCGGCCACAGCGCGGAATTTAATGTGCTTCGATGATGAAGTTACGCGCGGCAATGGTAGTAGGCGCTCGTAATTCATGGCTGTGATGAATGTGCTTCTCTCGTTCAATGGTAAATTTAATAATGATTTGGTGACTCATTACGGGTCATTAATTATCGCGATAAAAGTAGTAATAACGGTCGTGGATTTGAAGTTATTGGCACATGATTAGGTAATGATAATAAGTAAGGGCAATTTGGAGCGATAATTCGATTTGCATAATTTGATTTTACTCGCGTAGTATAATTTGTATAATATAATTATGCTTCAGTGAAATTACTTGCATTGGAATGGGGTTGACCTGCATAAATGGCGGAGGGGAGCTGCTATCAAGAACAAACAGGTCCCCGTGCTCCCGTTAACAGGTGCGACGGGTAGATTAGCTATCAAGAACAAACAGGTCCCCGTGCTTCCGTTAAATGGTGTGCGTGGAACGGTTCCTATCACGAGTAAACAGGTCACCTTGCTTCCGGTAACAGGCGGGATGGGAAGAATCACTATCACGTGGGGAAAAAATCGAGATAAACAGCTAACGTTTGTTTACGCAGAAAGAGTAATTTTGGGGTGTTTTCCCACGGACTTCAGATACAAAATGGTTTTATTTTACGGTTAACAGTTTTGTTATATACAGTAGATTACATCTACTGGAAAAAAAACAGATGTCATTTATTTATATTAAACAATATAACATCCCAGGGACGTCTTTGATTTGTGTAAGTAAATGTGAAGCGCGGTGCCCAACATTGTTTCTGCGCCAGTGGCGCCAGTGCAAGTGCGTGCTCGTTTTGTGTCCAGCCGGAGTCCCATTACCCTGGTCTTACATGGAGAGTCATACAGTGCTTGCTTGTGTTTGCGGCATCCGTCATGTAGTTGGGTTTTGTGCGTTAAGAGCCCCATCCATCATGCGGACGCCGGCGATATTTCAGGCATCCGCGCGTGGATACGGTTGTTGTACAGCGACGTCCATCTTGCTCGCGGGCTGGCTGGGGGGGGGGGGGGTAAGCGTTCTTCCGGCTCTATTTGGTTCGTTTGTTTCTTGTTTATGTCTATCGGGAACTGAGGAACTAGCGGAGAGTCTTAATTAGTTGTTTTTTTATGGAAGATTGTTTCGCAGTAGGTATAGATATGTATATATATTTTGAGAAACGCATTTTTTATCTCTTTAGTTTAATTCACGAATGTAAAGTCCTTGATAGTGTCTAGAACGTAGAGCCTTTGTTTATCTTAAGACAATGAAATCTCAGGGAACTGGTTTACAAATCCGCAACATGAATTACATCTTTTTTGCGCAGCTCGCTCTCTGAGGCTTCCTTGCTCACCCATTTGTTAGGGCAGAGGAGAGTTGTTGCCTCTTGCAGCTTTGAAAAAATGGTTCAGGAAGCTCCATCATCAAACATCCTTTTCACCTCTTTATCCTGTTTTCCGTCTCTCTCTTTGTCTTTCTCGCTCTCTCTCTCTCTCTCTTCTCTCTCTCTCTCTCTCTCTCTCTCTCTCTCTCTTCTCTCTCTCTCTCTCTCTCTCTCTCTCTCTCTCTCTCTCTCTCTCTCTATCTATCTATCTATCTATCTATCTATCTATCTATCTATCTATTCCCCTCTCTCTCCCTTCCTCCCCCTCCTCCCTCCCTTCCCCACAACCACCACACCCATCCATCCATCCATTTATATATCCATCCCTTCCTCCCCCTTCTACCCCTCTCATCTTACCTTTCTTTCTTCCCCTTTCCCTTCCTTAATGCCTCTTTACCCCTCTCCTTCTTCCTCTCTCTTTTCCCTCCTTTTCCTTGCTTCTCTCTTCCCTCTCCTCTCTCTTTCATACACATCCTTCCTCCTCCTTCCTTCTCTCATTCTCAATCATTCCCACCTCTCTTCCTCTTTCTCTCTCTCCTCATCCTGCCCCCCCTCCCTCTCTCTCTCTCTCTCATCCTCCTCTCTCTCTCTCTCTCTCCCTCTCTCTCTCTCTCTCTCTTCTCTCTCTCTCTCTCTCTCTCTCTCTCTCTCTCTCTCTCTCTCTCTCTCTCTTCTCTCTCTCTCTCTCTCTCTCTCCTCTCTCTATTCCCTCCCTTACTCCCTCTCTCTCTCGCTCTCCCCTCTCCTCCAATCCTTTCCTCTCCTCCCACCCTCCCGCGTGTCATTCTGTCTTCATCCGACAGCGTGACGCGTCTCCTCTTCTCCTTGAGCTAATCATTTGTCTTCTTGTCTCTCGAGAGATGTTTTTTTCCTCTTTCCTCTCGGCCGGAGAGCAGCAGTTTCCCGTGCCTTTCCCTTGGCGAGATGCATTTGTTTCCGCTCGGAGGCCGCGCGGCGCTCAGCCCTGTAATCGTAATGGGTGATTGTAATCGGGGTGAATGATGGCGGAGTGAGGGGCGTGGCGTGGGTAGGGGCCGGGGCTGGAGGAGGGGTGGGGGCGAGGGTCGGGTTGTGGGCGGGGTAGTTAAGTGTTGACACAGATGGGCTGGGGGCGACGTGATGCACCGCCACCCGGCCCCGTTCGGCCCACAATAATATCAAAACATCAATAAATTTGTAAATTATGCAGGCTGTAACAACGTTGCATCTGTCTCAACACGCGTGTTTTACTGCGCCAATTCTTTCTTTTATGTTGGCATTAGGAACAAGACGTGTTGTTCTGGGTCCAGTTGATTACGTGCAGGTAGTTCGTGTTTCTCTGGATGAACACCAGCCCCCAGCCCCCCCCCCCTCACGCGCGCACACCACCGTTCTCGGTTTCTGTCGCTCTATCTGTTTCTCTCCCTCTGTCTCCGTCTCGCTGGCTATGTTTTTTTTTTCTCTGTGTCTGTATTTCTTTCCCTCTGTCTCCCTCGACTTCTCTCTCTCTCTCTCTTCCCCTTCTCCTCTCTCTCTCCTCTCTCTCTTCCTCTCTCTCTCCTCCCTCTCTCTCCTCTCTCTCTCTCTCGACCGGCCTGTTAAAACTGTGCGAGGCCCGACTCAAAGAATATTAATTGAAAAGTCGTACATATACGCTGAAATAAATACATATCTATCGGTCGAGACATGTAAATCTACTGGATAGATAGATAAATGGATATGTATTAGACAGATATGCATTAATTTCTGCGAATATGCATGTCCGTCAGTACGAGTATTTATAGGGTCGGTCCTCCAATAATTTTAACAGAGTTGGCCGTTTACCTCCCACTTCCTGCCTCCCTCCGTCTCTCCTTGCCTCTCTCCTCATCTTTATTGTCCTCCTTGGCCCACTAGCCGAACCCAGCTTTTAGTATCTTTCCATTCGTAGTGTCCAATACACGCTATCTGACAATTCGGGGCTCAACGTTCGATTGGAACAGAGAAAAGAAGGACAGGAGTTAATAATTTGGTTTGCATAACACGATGGCCTTCAACGATACGCGAGTGAAATGGGGAGATAGAGCAGGTGTGGTATATATATATATATATATATATATATATATATATATATATATATATATATATATACACACAATGTACACACACACACATATACACACACACACACACACACACACACACAACACACACAACACACACACACTACAACACACGACACACACACACACACACACACACACATAATATATATATCAGTATACATATATGATTACATATATATATAATTTTATTCTATATATATAGTATCTATATATATATTTATATATAGTGTAAATAGTACACACAGTTCACAACCCAACAATACACATACACATACACATACCATACACATAACACAATGTATTGACAGGGTTGTCACACACCATGCTACACTACACAGGGTAGCAACTAATGCCACACACACACACTCACACTACGACGATAACAGGTTGCCTGTTATTTTGTGGGCACATCATTTTAACACACACAACGCTGATAGGTCGACACACCACCTACACGACCATTGATGATGAGCACAAACACACAGTTGCACATTAGGTGTGCACACTACACATCTGTACGACTACGACACGACAGTGATTTCTACAATGTGTACTGTTGTTATAGTGTATTAGTTTCTAGTGCTACACACATATTTGTGTATGTGGCTTAATGTGGTGGTGTATGTTTATATATATAATATATACACATCAACTACAACACACACTTAATCAATAATCAT
>NW_020868899.1:7500-12500 GCF_003789085.1 Penaeus vannamei
TGAAATTGTCATTTTCATTTCTACTGTCATGAATATCGTTATTGACATTATCATTATAAATTGATATTACTATGATGATTATCATTATCATTATTTTTTTCAACATTATTATTGTGTTTGTATGTGTTACTATTATTTTTAATGATATTGTTATTGTCATTATTATCATTGTTGTTGTTGTTATTCTTATTGTTATTATCATTATGATGAAGATAATAATGATACAACATGAATGACAATAGTGAAAAATAGTAGTAATAATTGTAATGAAAATAATAATGATAATAATAATAATAATAATAATAATAATCATAATAATAATAATAATAATAATAATAATAATAATAATAATAATAATTATAATAATAATAATGATAATAATAATAATAATAATAATAATAATAATAATAATAATAATAATAATAATAATAGCAATAATAACTATCTATAGTATCATTATCATTATTTTCATTGCATTTATTACTACTATTTTTCACTATTATTATCATTATTATCATTATCATTATTCCTTATTGTTAATATTATTACTATTATTGTTATTATAAACTTTAATATTATTATTATCATCAGCATTATAATACTATTATCATTATCATTTTCACTATCATTATCATCATTATTCTTATTATCATTATCATTATTTTCATCACTACTATTGTTATTATCATTATTCCTATTATTATTGTTGTTGTTATTTTTATTACCACTATCATTATTACTATCATTATTATCATTATTTTCCTTTTCATTATCACGTAAAATATTTGTTATCATCCAAATGATTTTTATTACTATTATTACTCTTGGTACTAGTGACTGATCATTACTATTTATATTATTATTACTATTACAGGCATTTGTTATTATCGTTTTATCATCGCTATCATTTATCATTAATATTAATATCATCATTATTACCACTATTATTATTATTATTATCTTTATCATTATCACTATTATTATTATTATTATTATTATTATTATTATCATCATCACCACTAAGATCATTATTATCATTATTGTCGCTACCATTGCTTTTAAGATTACTAGCATTAAACTTATCATTCTTCTTATTATTATCATTTCAACCATTATTATCATTATCTCTCTAGTAGTAATAATTGTTATTATCATTATTATCAGTAGTAGTAGCCTCATCATCATCATCTTTATTCTTATTGTTAATAACCCTCTGGTTGGCAAACTCACCTAAGTCATAGGAAAAATTAGTTGTTATTATCCATGTTATTACTGTCATTATCATCATTACTGTTACCAATACTATTACCATTACTATTATTGTTACCATTTCTATTGTCACCATTATTATTATTTCTATTACCATTATCATCTCTATCATTGGCATCATCACTAACATTACTGCTATAGTCCCCTCACCCCCCTCGCCTCACCTGCGGCGGCCAGCGGAGGCAGGGCGGGCGGCCAGCAAGCGTCCTCCGGCGCCTTGTCTGAGCCGAGCGGACAGCCGCGGAGGTCGAGGCGGAACCCGCGCAGACCGGCGCCAGCGTACCACGTCTTCACAATGAACCTCGGAGTAAATCGTAATTTGCATTAATCACGATATCTGTCTGTGGGTACACCTCTGTAAATGAATGTATATCACCGACATTCGCCTGTTAGACGCAGGTCTCCCCAATCTTCCCTAATCATCTCGATCCTGCTCTGATTCTTCGCAACATTTTGTCGCCGGGCTCGTGCGTGTCTTCCCAGGCTGCTACCTTCTTTATCCACCTGACGTCCTGTCTCCTGCGTCCATTTCCATCTGTTCTTAATACTATTACGGATATCTATCATTTTAGACTTTTCCTAATTCATGTTGCCCTTATCTTTTTTTTCTCTGGCCGTAGTCCCTGTTTCTGACTTAATTTCATAACAATTTTACTTCTAATCCTTCTATAGTCCTTCGCTTCCGGAGAATTAGATCTGTTACCTTGTTGTGTGCGTGTGCTCGTGCTCGTTTCTGCGTGTGTGTATATATGTACTATATATAGTGTGTGTGTGTGTGTGTGTGTGTGTGTGTGTGTGTGTGTGTGTGTGTGTGTGTGTGTGTGTCTGTGTGTGTGTGTGTCTGTGTGTGTGTGTGGCGCGCGCATGCGTGCGTGTCTGTGTGTCTGTGAACCATATATACAACATGGATATGCTATATTCTGTACCTTATTTTTGTGTATACCGTACCACAAGTGAAAATCTATACACATAATTTTATTAGACTACAGGCAGCAAAAGTACCTGAAATATCTTGCTCCAGTGCGGTCTGGAATTGGTATTCAAATACCTCCGTCTGCTCGGGAAGAGCAATCTGTAAGATACAGACAACCAAAAGTTATTCAAACATGTCCATACTGCACTTGACTATGAAATTTGTTTCAGTTTTACGAGTTTTGAAAGGAATTGACAATTCTATCAGTTTCTCTCCCTTCTCTTAAAGTTTTCTTACCTCTTCTGCCCGCCGCCATAAGATGCCATCACCGGATATCATCACGACAATTGTCGCCGCTGGTGATAATCGGCATGCGCTTGGTGTCGGAACTTGGTCACTCGGTGCTGGTTCACCATGTCCACCTGGACCCACTGCGCCTCTGCAGAGAACCGCGGGGCCCACGGTCTCGAGCCTGCGAAAGGGTTAAAGATGAACGCCATTGTATTTGTTGTCAAATTTAGCGCGCTTGATAAAACAAAAACAAAATAAGTAAATAATAATATAACTAACAAAAAAACGTCACGTTTCCCTAATTTCCTGGTAGATGAAGTTAACTTACTTGAGAGCCTGGCATGGTCGGGACTATGGTCTGCATCTATAGCTGACGATGCAGCGAAGAGACAGGGCGGCATGAGGGTGACGTCGTTCAAATTCAAGTCATTGAAGCATTCTAAAGAACAACCCGCACTGCTGTTAGTTTAACGATTGCGTTTTGTTTTTATGTTTACATAAACAACATCAAGGGGAAAAAACAAACATTCATAAGACATGCTTACACAGCCATTAGTATTAACTAACCCAAGCTCTGCATGTTAACCGTGATGTAACCGGTTGAAGGGGGGAGGCGGCCTCTGTCATTGTCCGGGAACCTCCTGTGGGAAACATCATCCATCTGACATAATGCCCGAGGGCTGTCCTGTTTAAGCGAGATTTTTTAGATCCAATTTCATCACTATCATCATTACAGTCTATTTCATTGTTCATAATACTATCAGAATTATCTATAACCTTTAACATCATTCATTTAAGCTTGGTATTTTAACCTTGATTTAATTGGTATAATTATTTATTTTCTTCCTATCACCAGCATTATTTCGATTATTGTTTACATTTGAATGAACTACACTACCATCGGATTCACGCCAGGTTATGTATTCGTACTTAGTTACCTATCATCTAAAACGTCCAACATTTCTCTACATTATATTTCGTTTTTCATTTAGCTTTTAATTTATAGCAGTCTGAATGGTAAATCATAAATAATTAAGCAATTAGAAGCTGAGACTATAATTTGAGCTTGATTGCTATAAAGACAACGTCTTGAGAAAGAGATTTCAAGGCAAACTCAACTGCGGCCCAAACAGAACGGCCAAGAGACGCGTTTATTAATGGCGACCATCTTCCAGTACGTTTTCACTTATTACCCTATTTATAAAGGATAAAGTTTACCTCTTACGCATCACTCTTACTGATCTTAAACCGTTCTTGAGAAAGTTATGAACGATATGAATGACAGATAGCGGAAAACGAGCCTTTTGTGTTTATTACTTATAAAAGCAAGGAACTTGTGAGCGATGATAATTGTTTACAGAAAACAAATATATGATATAAAAGATATATATATATATATATATATATATATATATATATATATATATATATATATATATATATAGCCTATTCATACACTACAACTACTACTATTGCTTGAATGAAATTAGTTATGTACAGCATGTAAGTCAATATCAAATAGAAAATACATAAAATGAAGGACAGGTAAGTTGCCAAGTAATATTATATTTCCTGCCATGAATCTTACTACGGCATTATTACAATCAACATTTGGCATTATCATCAGCGCCATTATCATCATAATCATTAAGATTATAATTATTCTTATCTTTGCCATAAGTTATCAGTATCATCCATATTTTCATTATTATTAGGCTATTTATACCATCAAGTGTTCATTTTTATTATCGTCTTTACTATCAAAATCAAATCCATCGTTATCGTTATCAAGAAGATCATTACTATTACCGTCTTCTCTGCCAAGTTATCATCATCATAATTACCAAGACCATGATTGTTATTGTCTGTCTTTCCCATCGCGCCCATTACCATCATCATCTAAATCGCCATTTATAGCTGTCTTCATTATCTAGATCATTATTACCTCCAAAACCACATTCAGATTCATCTCTGACATCAAGATCGCCCTTTTTCCGCCATCACTTACACAGCGCGGGTAACCTACACTCCACCTCACTACCAACGACGAAGGCAAAGACTCACGTGTAGCCGTCGACCCTGAAGCGCTGTGGCAAGCCGAGGCTGAGCGTGTACGGCACTTGCATCGTGTAGACGCTGTAGCCGAAGTGAACGTTGTTGGCGGGGTTGACCTCGAAGGTGAAGTTCACTTCTGAACTCTCATTGAATCTTAGAAGGTCATACTTCAAAGATGATAAAGAGATGATAAATGCTAGGAGTGCTTGGTTACTCACGAGTTAATCAGAAAAGAGACATTTGAATAGTAATATCAGTAATCATAATAATAATGTTAATAATAGTAATAATCATGGCGATGATAAACACGACTGTGATCAAGATAGTCATGATAGTGTCATCAATACTATATGTATGGTTCTACTAGTGCAATGGTAATGATACTTTATTATGACGATAACAATCATTACCATCATTATCTGTGTTACTATCAATTAGATCATTATTGTTTATCATTTATGATTATCATTAT
>NW_020868899.1:17500-25000 GCF_003789085.1 Penaeus vannamei
TGCATAGAAGTCTGAACTGTTACTAGTCGTAATGGCAAGTAGTATTGTAATCTAAGCACGACGACCTGCGACTTGTGATTTCAGCACTGAACATAGAGCAAACATCATATTCTGTGAAAAAATGAGAGATCAGACAGACTCTTACTAATGTTGCGGCATGCCTTCGGCTTAAGATTTTAAGCAGGTAAGTTTTTGTCAAAAATCTCCGACTTTTTTGCCAACTCAAAGACTTTTCTTGCTTTCTCAAGTGACCCCCGTAGATGGCTAGACTTGCGCTTGCTAAGTCAAGGGTGTACTGTCGCGTACTTTACTGGTTACAATCCTTCGATTGTGTGCGTTGGCCAAGACTTCCGTTTGATATTTTATCAAAAAACATTTTTTACGGTATCTGATTCTGTAACTTCCCTAAAATTATATTCAAAGAAATTGAAATTACCTGAAAACGAAAGATAATGGAGATTATGGGAATAATTTTTTTTTTTTTTTTAATCATAAATCATTATACCAATTTATCTCTTAAAATCGTCTCTCTAAATCGAGATTATATCTACTATTTAATGAAATAGAGAATATTTGAAGTGACAAATTCTGCAAAATTCTAACAACATTCTTATATCGTATATTTTGGAAATGAGTAGGCCTATATTTTAATTCAGTGATGTTCATTTATTTTGATAGCGCGTCAGTGTAAGGGTTGCTAATCGGAAGTATGTGTCATTGTTTTAGAGGCACTGTATATGTATATAGAAGAAGATATACTTTCTAAAGAAGTTAGGGTAGATTTTTATACTTCTCTGCCATTTTGATGCAGCAATTTTGAAATGTTTTGAAATGCATGCTCAAACTGTCACCAACCGCCATTGAAATAAACTCCACCCTTTACTAATGTATGTTATTTCTCTCCGAGACTGTTGGTGGAAATACTTGTCTATTGCTTTTAAAACCCTGGTATGTATATGTTGTGTGCTATTTTGACATTTCTATGCTCTCGAAGGACTGTTATGATTTATACTTTATAGAGAGATACTTCCACATGTCTAGCATCACTGAACAAGTCTTGCCTGCCTATCCAAGTATTTTAAACAGGAATGGTACAGTTCTTGGCCTATCGGCAAGAAATTTTACCCAAGCGCTCCCCTGCTTAACAGGATGGGCAGAACATCACTGGAAGATGGAGAGATGTCAGAAAGACACTCAATGAGCAAATATGTCAGAGATACTAAACAAATGGAGCATTAAGATCATTAGATTTCCAGCAGCACGGTTAATGACATTGTTAATACGTCATTTGGACCCGTAGCTGCAACGTTTGTGCACAGGGTCCTCATTCCTGGGCAGAGCAGCACCCAATTGGAAGTCTGCCTGGATCTCCTTCAACGACTCGAGTGGATTCAACCTTCGCATCAAAGACAGTCGCCAGTGATAAGAATTGGGTTTACTGCTTATAACAGAAGTCCTTAAAAAGTGCTTATAATAGAATGGATCCGAGAAAACGAGGAAGTCAGAGGCAAAACTATTATTTCCAAAGACCATAGTCATCTTTAATTCGACAGCCAGTGCGTGCACCGCGAATTCGTCCTCCAAGGTTAAGATACCAATACAAAGTTATATTGTACCTATATATATATATATATATATATATATATATATATATATATATATATATATATAAAGTTGTGAGGTGGACCAGCTAGCCTCACCCCCATGGGTCCCCCCTATGTACCTAACGTGTCATAACAGGAAGTGCCCTAATGACTTACGGAAGTAATTACTGTAATCGATTACGGGGTATCAATAACCGTGACTAATGATGGAGAACACGCACACCTGAAGGGTGCCCCCCTCCCTTTCCTCTCCAAAACAACAACAATAATAATAATGAGAATACGAGAAAGAGGAAGAAGAAGAACAACAACAAACAAACATGGATCCTGCTGCCGCAGGTCAAACTATCATCCTAAGAGCAGGTGTCACAGGTTCCACCACCCCAACCACCTCACCCAAAAACACCTTGGACAGAATAGCCTCACCCCTATGGGGACCCTCCTATGTACCTAACGTGACATAAAAGGAAGTGCTGTGCCCCCTCCCTTTCCTCTCCGAAACAATAATAATAATAAGGAGAATACGAGAAAGAAGAAGAAGAAGAGAAAGAAGGAGATGAAGAACAACAACAAACAAGCATGCACCCAGCTGCCAACATTTCGGTACCCCACTCCTCCTCTCTAGAGCAATAATGATAAGAAGAGGAGAGGAAGAAGAATAAGAAGAAAACGAAGTAGACAAACAAACATACATTATCACTATACCCCAAACACGCTATGGACAGAATAGCCTCACCCCCATAAGTACCTAACGTGTCATAACAGGAAGTGCCCTAATGAAGTAATTACCGTAATCAATTACGGGAAATCAATAACCATGACTAATGATGGAGAACATGCACACCTGAAGTGTGCCCCCCTCCCTTTCCTCTCCAAAACAAGAATAATAATAAGGAGAATACGAGAAAGAGGAAGATGATGATGATGAAGAACAACAAACAAACATGGATCCTGCTGACACAGGTCAAACTATCTTCCTAAGAGCAGGTGTCACAGGAAGAAGAAAAAGATGAAGAACAACAAGCAAACATGGATCCTGTTGACACAGGTCAAACTATCATCTTAAGAGCAGGTGTCACAGGTTCCACCACCCCACACCCCCTTACCCAAAAACCATGGACAAAATGACTCACCTCCATGGTACCCTCTTACCACCATAACTTACGTACCTGACTTAGGGCAAACTATCTAAGACCAGGTGTCACAGGATCTCAGCCACCCTACACCCCCTCACCCAAACACACTCTGGACAGATTGGCTCACCACTATAGCTACCCCCTAACGTGTCATAACAGGAAGCAGGCCTAATGATTTTCGAAAGTAATCATCATAATCGATTACTGAAAATCAATAACCGTGACATGAGGGAGAATACGAACACCCGAAAAATGCCCCCTCCTCTCCAAAAACAATGATAATAATATTGAGAATGAGGCAGAACAATGAAAAGCTTAATATAATTATCAGCTACAATACCCATGATCGTTTACCTCGCACAACCCCTCCCCCTCAAGATCAGTATTTTTAACACTTATCGCATCCGGAGAGCAGCTAGGAGTATTTCTTTACCCTCTTTTGATGACCTGTGGCCACACAGTGTTTGGGCGAGGAACAGGGTGAGGTAAGATTATTTTTTATTTCACACTCATTAGCCATGTTTTGATCACTCATCTATGGCAATCTAATGCTGGTGGGTGCATTAGCTCTTTGTGTACACACTACACAGGCCCTCTCCCCTGTGGTGTACAAAGAGAGATCACCCAATTGGCGAGGCATTATTGTCACCCACTTGGCGTGATCCTCCAGAGCAAAAGCCATCAGACTTGAGCTTGACTGATACTTTTTGACAACAGACTACACAGAGAGCTCCGCCAATTTATCGTGGTTCGCCGCGACAATTGGCCAGGCCTTCTCTTGTAGTAAGTGCCCCACTACCGCTCCCTTGGAGAGCGAGGTTACAAACCTGGTCTGGACCCTCTGGTCCTGGACATAGTTTGTGGCCATGCACCAAGGGCGACTTTTCGGTGCCTAACCCTTGCCCTCTCTGTTTGACTTCCTGGTGCAGCCTGGGCCTGCGGAAAACGCCGATTTCCAACATTCGCCTGGGCTGCGGTGACGTGATCACACCCCCCTTGTAGCAGGATTTGGGTGCAGAGCGTTTACCACACCAAAACTCCGAGTTCAGCCCACCCAGGGGGATCTCCTGTCCTGTGGTGCTGAAGGGTCGAGTGTAGGGAACAGAGCTTTTTTTGAGGCCCTTCTTAAAACCTCACCCTGAGAGCAGGTATAAGGATAGTCCCCGAAAGGGGACCAATCTGTTTTATACTCTCTCCATGACCACAAAATGAATCAGACCATGGCAGTCACCCTGGAGCCTTTCAAGGTTGCAGGGGAGCGAAAGAAAAACCAAAAGCAAGCCGAACGTGTCCGGCCTGCTAAAACCGAGCAAGACAAGACAAAACACCAACCACAAAGTCTGTCCATGCACACCAGAATGAGGGAAACCTGAACTCTCCTCAGAACTCCCTCAGTCAAGAAGGGGCTCTAGCTGAACCAGCCAAACCAGCTGCCCCCACTTCTAAAGGCTTAAACCCTGCAAAGGGGAGGCGTGAAGCGACGAAGGGTGGAAACTGACTCTGAAGAAGAGGCAGAGCACACCCCAAGTCGACTAACGCGGTCTAAGGTACCATAAAAACCTGAAGACTTCAATGCATACCAACTGGTTAGGGAATTGGAGAAGGAAAGAAATGTCAGACTCTCAATCCGAATCTGTAGATATGAGGGCATGATCATTGCCCCCAAAGACAAAACCACCCTTAACTTCCTGCAGGATATCAAGGTGCTAAAAGACGGGAGAAAAGTGTGTATCTCACCACTGACCTCCCAAGAGAAAAAGACCAAGATGGTGCTACTTGGTTTCCCAGCTCATACAAGCTCAGGACATGTGTGCCCTTGAGGTGCTTCACATGCCAGAAATTTGGGCATCACCAGGCCAACTGCAAGGCCAAAGCCAAATGTGGTGTATGCAGCGAGGCACACGAAACAGAAGTGTGTATCAAGGCACACAAAGATGGCCAGAAGGACACAACAGCCGTGTCCAAACTGTGCCAAGAAGCATCATGCCTGGAGCCTGGCTTGCTCTGTCAGGAAACAGGCAGTTATTAAAAAGCAGGAGGTAGCCAAAAAGCGTCCTGACTTTGTCCCTGCGCCCCCAGGCACCTACATCTGGGGTAAAAACAAAAAAGACTCCCCGACCTCTTAAGAGGAAGGAGAGGAATTCCCCAAGCTTGCTAGTGGCAAAACCACAAAAAAGAACCAAAGGGAAAAAGGTTCAAAGACCACAGCAATGGTCCCCCAGTAGATGATAATCTTTTCTTTGACGAGAAAGATATGACTCTCCTGTTGAGTGCTGTAGTTTCTGCAGTAGCAACAGCCTTGGGGAGGACCAGTGAGGAGGCGGAGAAAGCAGTGCAGGTCGCCATGACGGCTATGACCCAAACTGTGGCAGCTCTGAAGGGAAGGAAGCTAGAAGCCTCCAAACCGAAAACGAGCAGCGCTCCCCTCCCTAAATCCTTGGATGGCAGGCTAGCTTCGGGAGAAGCATTACGTGAAACCCCAGCTAGTCTGTCAGGACAGGCTGAAACTGTGCAGCAGAAGCCCCCACTGCAGGCCGAGTCTGCAGCCAAAGTCTCGTCCTCTGACCCGAGGTGGCACTTCCAACCTAGGCTCTACACCCCTCGGTAGAGCCTTAACCGGAGTGTCTGACTTAGAGGAAGTTGTACAATCCTCAATCAACGAGGATCTGTATTTATCTGATGCCACCAGCACTGGGGCATCTGAAGCTGAAGCAAGTGACTCTGAGTAACCATCATGGCACACAATCTAAGCATCTGCAGTGGAATATCTGTAGCTATAAAGCAAGAACTCCTTTCTCCAGTCAATTGTGCGAGCAAGGAGCATTGACGTCGTCATGCTCCAGGAGACACTAACTATGGGATCCGTGTGCTTCTCAGGATATCATGCCTTCACCACTCCAAACCTGGATGGTGCTAGAGGCCTGATGACCCTGGTAAAAGAAGCTATCCCGTGCTCCTTAATAGCCAACGCCGCACTGTGGAGATGGTGTTGAATCTCTTGCTGTTGAGATTCAGCTACCTGGGGGCCCTATAAAAATATATAATATTTATAGCAAACCACTGTGTGAGAGCTTAGATCTGAACCAGGTCTGTGCTACTGCAGCACAAGACCGAGTGATCATAGGGGGCATAGCCATGCTGAATCCCCGCAAAAGGCCGAACGCGGCAGGCATTCACATAGCAGAAGTGCTTGAGACATTCCCTGAGATCGCTCTTCTCAACACCAAAGAACCAACGCATGTGAAGGGAGGGGTCCTAGACCTCACCTTTGCCACTGCAACAATGGTGGAGAGAATTCGGTGGTGTGTCGATGATACGGTTACTAGTGATCACTACGGCATAGTCACCACACTAATGGATGCAGGTCCAGCCCAAAGACCACATCACATTCCTAAATGGAAAACAGACAAGGCCAACTGGTTTGCCTTCCAGGAAGGCTTGGCTCGATGTCTGAAAGACAATGAACCCAATAACAATAATGAAAATGTGGATGTGCTAGAGGCAAGGCTAATCCAGGCCATAAACCAGGCAGCCTCACAAACCATCCCCAAAACTCGCCCATGGTCCAGAACTCACAAAGACGCCTGGTACTATAATGACGAGATCAAAGAGGTCAACCACAGGGTTAATATGTGTAGAAAAAACTTCCGACGGCAAAGATCTCCCGACAATCTGGCCCTGTTGAGGGAAGCTGTCGTGGATGCCAAGGAAACTGCCAACAGAGTAAGGCAGGAAAAATGGCTGGAATGGTGCCAAACTTTTGGGCACCAGACCAGCCTTACAGAGTTGTGGAAACGGGTCAGGCAAGCGACAAGCCGCCAAGCCCCGAAATGCACTCATCATGACCCACAATCAGAGGCTAACAGATTGGTGCTTGAGTTCTCAGCCAGAACCAGCACCAACAATCTGCCTCCAATGATGAGAGAAAAACAAAACTTAAATCCAGAAAGACTTGCTCTCATAAGAGACAAGGCACTCGAAGCTGATGAAACCGATGCCTTGTTCTCTCTTAGGGAACTAAGAAAATCATACAAATCCAGTTCTGGGTTGTTTGCGAACAATTCCTGGCTCACACATACAGCCAGAGTTTTGAGATACGCTTTCAGCTAAAAGATTCATTGCTTGCTAAGGGTATGGACTCCCCTCACCCTGATTACAAAGAACCCCCGCCGTGGGCAAACGAAATGATCGAATTCTCAATTCTAAATCTCACAATGAGAAAAGATCAATATTCCATGCCTAGCCTAAAGGCACAAGCACAAAGGGTCATTGATCAAATAACTCCGCCGGGTAGTATAACATACTACACGGACGGATCCGTGGATCCAATAAACCATACTGCAGGCGCCGGCTTTGCAACAAAGGATACCACAGCATCCATTAGGGTCACTGACAATGGCTCAACGCTTCAGGCTGAAACGGTTGCGATCATGGAAGCATTGACACACGCGTCCCTGAGGGGAGGACACGTCATTCATACAGATTCAAGAGCAACTATTGACAGCTTACAGCATAGCATGCCCCCAGATAACATCTACCTCTTGACAACAGTGCTAAACATAGCCCAAAGAATCCTTAGTCAAGGTAGAAGAATTATCATAAACTGGATCCCAAGCCACATAGGCATACAAGGGAACGAGCTTGCTGATAAACTAGCCGAAAAGGGCAGGGGTATGCCCCCATCCTCCATGATCGTTAAACCCAGCCGAAGGGGACTGAGCCAAGGTACCAAAGCTGCAGCGTGTGCGCTCCTCCGGGGA
>NW_020868899.1:34327-44327 GCF_003789085.1 Penaeus vannamei
TATTATTTCTAGTGTATGTGTTTGAGTGAGAGGATTGTATCCTGTTTCATGTCTTGTTTCTGTTATTGGTTGTCCTTCCGTATTCATATGCGTGTAATGTCTTTTTTTTGTTGTTGATTTGTTATGTGTCTGTAGTATCGCCTTTGCCTTAATTGTTTTTGTGTGACATGTTTCTGTGTCGTCTTGTCTTGTTGGGTTCGTGCTTTCACGCTTTTCTTCGTTGTGTTTGTTGTTGCGCTGATGGTTCTTTGTGAATCTCTCTCTGTTTTGCTCCAATGTGTCTCTTTGTTGTGGTGTGGTGTGCTGGTTCTTTTCTCGAATCGTCCGTCGTTCATAGCACGAATTGTCTTTTCGTTTTGTTGTATTCGTTAAGTTGTTATGTTGAGCTTCGTAGGTTTGTGCGTGGCTTGGGTGTGGGCTCAGTGCATTGTATTTTCTCTCTTCTGTTTTCCTAGTTGGTATTCTTTCGATTTTCTTCGTTTTGTTGTTGTTGTTGTTGTTAGTTTTTCTTTCTTGTTTTCTTGTTTATCTTTTTGTGTGTGATGTCTTGATCTTTCATTTGGTCTTCTTCCGTTGCTCGTGATTTGTATGTTGTTGTTTGTTGTTTATTCTCCTTGATTATTTTTTTTGTGTCTGTCTGTCTTATCGTTTGTGTCTTCTTCCGTTTATTTCTTCGTTGTTGTGTGTGTTTACTTCTTTGTTTCTATTTTTTGTGTGTGTGTCTGTCTTTCTGTTTGAAGTCTTCTTCTCAGTTTTCTCGTTTTTTATTATTATTGTTTGTTGTTTGTTGTTTTCTTCTAGTTTCTCTTGTTTTGTATATTAGTGTTATCTGTGTTTGATTGCACATATGTGTGTGTGTATACAGTTTCATTACCTGACTATATCCGCCACACACGACCATCTTTTTATGTTGTCCGCACTTTTCTTCGTTTTTTTTTTTGATGATGTTCTTTCACAGTGACATTCGTTGGTGTAGGGTTCTTCGTCTGGTTTTTCTTGTTCTGTCTGTGTGTTGTGTCTGTTCGTTTGCGCTTCATGCAGGCGACTGGTCTTCTTTTGCGCTTATTCGCGCTTTGTTGGTTGGTTGTACTGTGCGCGCTGTTTCCTTGCCTGTTTTCTTGTTTTTGTGCTGTGGTTTGCTACCTCCCGTTGCTCTTCTTTGGCTGTTTGGTCTTCTTCCGTTTTCATTGCCGATCTCTATTTTTGTTGTTTGTTTAGTTCATTAGTCTTCTACCTGAGTTTTGTTAGTAGGCTGCGATGGTGCGCTCGTCGCTTGTCGTTTTCGTCTCGCACTCTGGTCTTTTCGTTTCTTCGTTTTCTTCGTTTCCCTGTCTTGCTCGCGTTTCGTGTTCTTCTCCTTGTTTTCTTGTTCTTGTGTTTGTCTGTGCTTTCTGTTGGTTCCATTTCGTTGCGCGTTACGTCCCTTGTGTTGCTGTCTTGTGGTGGTTGATGCCGAGTGCGTAATGTACTTATTTTTGTGATTCGATGTGTTTTGGCTCTCGTCGTCGTGAAACGTGTTTATGGATTCTATCTCCATTCCCTGTAATATCTATACTGTGTTTATTCGTTAGATTGTAGTGTATGTGATCTTGTTTCTCTGTTTTTGTGTGAGTGGTGTTCACATTTGCTTCTTTTTCTTGTCCATTTCTCTTGTTGGTCTTACATTCTATCGCGTATATCTTTCGATCATTTTTTTTATATTATGTTACGTCATGTGTTTTCTCTTTGTTTCTTTGTTTTGGTTTGTGTCTGTCTTCTTTCTGTTTGGTCTTCTTTATACCGTTAATTGTTTTCTTGGTCTTGTTTTATATTTGTTAGCTTTGTTGGTTGAAGGACCGTGATATTGTTATCTTCATGTTCATTGAATTACATCTGTATCTCTGTAGTGATTAACTATAATATTGATTAGACAACCTACATATGACTATCTGTCTACAATCCCTGTTTGATCCAAGCCTCAATCGAGCAGATACTACTATCCCTTCTCACTGGTGAGTTGTATGTCATCTGTTTACTCATCATATCAAACAAGTACTCCCCTTTTACTATCTGTCACTTGTTTATACACCCTCTCTATATATTTTCTCTCTAATTCTATCTGCTCATTGATATCACACTATATTCCATAATTATCCTCTTCCTGTTATCCAGCACGTCTCTCTGCTTTCATATTACTCTGCTCTCTGTCTATCATGTATATATTATCTTTTTCTCATCTTACCTTAATCCCCATCTATCTCTTACTATCTCTTTCTACTTCTCTCTCTCTTCTCTCTCTCTCTCTCTCTACTTCTCTACTCTCTCTCATTCATATCTCGTCTCTTCCTCTCTCTCTTCTCTCTCCCTTCGCTACTCTCACACCTCCCCCCTTCTCTCTCTTCCTCTCTCTCTCTCTCTCTCTCTGCGTTGCGTCTCTCTCTCATCTCGCTCATTCTCTACAGTCATCTCTCTCCTCGCTACTTTCTCTCATCTCACTCTCTCTCTTCTTCATCCTTCTCTCTTGTCATCTCTCTTATCCTATCCCTCCCTCTTCTCTCTACTGCGATCCTCTGCAGTTCTTCATATACTTCTGACTCTCTTCTTCCACCCTCTTTCTCTCTCCTTCTCCCCACTCTCCTGCGATGCGTTCGAGCTACCAATACCCGACCAGGGGCCACCATTCACCAGTTCTTGAACACAGATTCTTGCTATAGCGTGCGGACGATAGGCCTCTACACGAATAGGTGGTGCAAGTATTGGCCCAGCGGCTAATGAGCGCTTCCTCAAGCCTATCGGTACACTACAGTATGCCACAGCCGCTATCATTAAGGGCACGTGACGACATTGCACATTTAACACGTTGAGTATCTTATTGTCTCGTGTGTCTTACTACACGCTACAACGGAGAATATACACACACGCGGCAGCTCGATGTAAAGGCGATCGCGCCAGTGTAGTTACCAGCGCGGCGCTGTGTCATCTACTTACAATTCGACATAGCAATGTGTTCATGCGTTTAAACAAAGGGCGATCTTTGAATGAAATATTGAGTTCTTACCGACAGTAATTCTTTGTATTTTTGTCCCATTTTCCTCTTTTCTATTTGCTTGGAAATGCGTAATTGTGTTCTTTCCTTTTCCTGTCTCCTCTCTCTTTTGTCTTGGTATTCTGTTAATTATTCCTCGTTTCTTTTTCTCTCCATCTCTTTTATCTCTATTCAACTATTCTTTCTTTCTGTTCTCTCTCTACCTTCTCTCTCTCTGGGTAATAAATGATCACATAGATTAATTTATAGACTAGTCTCTTACTACATCATCTGTTTCGCGCTATTTTAAGGATCATTGTATTGGTACACTAGCGCTTAAGCCTACCGTGTGGGCAAATGAATCACGACAATTATCATATATCTGCTATTGTGTTCTTCCCCCTGTCTCTCTTTTCTCTGTCAGTGCGAGGCTTCCTGCAACTCTGTTCTACTATGACTCTATTTCGACTCAATAGTCAAGCTTGGCAGGAGAGAGACAATCCTTGCTAAATAATGTTCATCTCCCTGTCATCCCTTTGTTTCTTTCCCTGATATTCAAATAGATCTTCCTTTTAAATATTTCACGACTCTCAACTCCTACTGTGCTTATGGATCTTGATCTCTTCGAATAGTTTACATAGATCGAAATCATCTTTATTAAATACCCGATACCACTTTTCCCTGCACTCGGTTCTCATAGTTAAATATCGACTGGTGCTTTCTTCCTCTCTTCTTTTCGTAATGAATTCAATTTGTCGATCAAATATTGGCAAAATCCCGATTATCTGTATCAACTTCACCTTGGTCCTCAATCCTTCTTTTTTCCAAGTTCCTAGATATGCTTCACTTTCTACATAAGTTTATTAAATTCTTAAATCGAATTATGCTGCTAGAATTACTAACTTGTCACTTTGATCCGATCTAATGCCAAATGTTGATGCTCAATTAACATTGCATCGTCACATGATTTCCATGGTGCCCGCGGATTCCTAACCTCTCCTTATTAATGATCTATTCTCCTGGCCTATCACTTACCATGTTCTCTTTCTACTTTCATGTATCTTCCTCTCCTTTTATCTTTGATATTGCTAATCTCTCTTCTTTCTTTCCTTCCTTTTCACTCTGAGACTTTCGTACTCCTAAATCATCAATTTCATTCAAGCTGTCTCTCCTTTCTATATCTATGTTCGTATGTATCTTTAGTGCTTCTATATCGCGATACCTAGCCGATCATATTCTTTACTCTTTTACCCTTATACTGATCTCTACTATACTATTTCCATTCTCTACTATAATACTTATTTGTCTTACTTTATTTCCTCTATTCTTATGACCTACCTACGTAATAGTATTTTCCTCTTTTCCTCGTCTCTATCCTATATTACCTAATTTTCATCCTTATATATTATTAATATGTTATACTCATCTTCTTCATCTCTTGTCTTTTCTCGCTTCACCACACATGTAGCATCAGTCTCTACATAGTTCCCTCTTGCCTTTTTATATCCAGTCTACTAAATCTACTTCAAACGTGCTTCTTTTTTTCCTCTTTGCTCTGCTATTTCCTGCTCAACTTTTTACTTCTACTCCATCTAACTGTTCTCAAGAACGGTTTTTTAATGCCTATCAGTACGAGTTGTTATTTGCGTTCAAAGTCAAGACTTTCTATTCCTTTACTCTAATAGTTCCATTCTCCCTGTCTCTCTTCTCCTTTGTAATAACGTTGAAGAACGTACTGGACAGTATGGTCTCTCCCATTTATATAAACGCCCTCTCTTTGGGCCGCTCTGTTTGTCCGGCCGCCGATCTGTGAGTTTCGCCTGTACTACCCCTCTTTGTCACTCCTCGATAGACCTTCTCGCTCTTCTTCCCTCTTCCCAGTGAGTTTCCTAAATTCCAATTCAAGCTCTAAAAGTATTTTTGACGTCGCAGCTTCTACTTATCTGCGATTAACTTATCCCTATGATAATTGGAGCGCATATGTTCAATCACTTGTCTTTTTATATAACTTTTTATATATACTCGCTCTATAATTTTGTAGAATACTATATGTGATTATATAGAAGAGCATATTTTGGACGTTTTAAGATATATGATACAGAGTACAAACTATTAAGTCCACGAAGGAGATGAATAGCATAACCTGGTGAGAAAAGCACGGTGAAAATGTTTCTTCGTGAATTCCGATGTATGTGTAGGTTGCGATTTCAAATGTCAATAAACACTAATCGAAATAATGCTTCTGGTGCATCAGGAAAGTGAAAACATAACCTGGCGTGAATCCGATGGTAGTGTAGTTCATTCAAATGTAAACAATAATCGAAATAATGCTGGTGATAGGAAGAAAATAAATAATTATACCAATTAAATCAAGGTTAAAATACCAAGCTTAAATGAATGATGTTAAAGGTTATAGATAATTCTGATAGTATTATGAACAATGAAATAGACTGTAATGATGATAGTGATGAAATTGGATCTAAAAAATCTCGCTTAAACAGGACAGCCCTCGGGCATTATGTCAGATGGATGATGTTTCCCACAGGAGGTTCCCGGACAATGACAGAGGCCGCCTCCCCCCTTCAACCGGTTACATCACGGTTAACATGCAGAGCTTGGGTTAGTTAATACTAATGGCTGTGTAAGCATGTCTTATGAATGTTTGTTTTTTCCCCTTGATGTTGTTTATGTAAACATAAAAACAAAACGCAATCGTTAAACTAACAGCAGTGCGGGTTGTTCTTTAGAATGCTTCAATGACTTGAATTTGAACGACGTCACCCTCATGCCGCCCTGTCTCTTCGCTGCATCGTCAGCTATAGATGCAGACCATAGTCCCGACCATGCCAGGCTCTCAAGTAAGTTAACTTCATCTACCAGGAAATTAGGGAAACGTGACGTTTTTTTGTTAGTTATATTATTATTTACTTATTTTTGTTTTTGTTTTATCAAGCGCGCTAAATTTGACAACAAATACAATGGCGTTCATCTTTAACCCTTTCGCAGGCTCGAGACCGTGGGCCCCGCGGTTCTCTGCAGAGGCGCAGTGGGTCCAGGTGGACATGGTGAACCAGCACCGAGTGACCAAGTTCCGACACCAAGCGCATGCCGATTATCACCAGGCGGCGACAATTGTCGTGATGATATCCGGTGATGGCATCTTATGGCGGCGGGCAGAAGAGGTAAGAAAACTTTAAGAGAAGGGAGAGAAACTGATAGAATTGTCAATTCCTTTCAAAACTCGTAAAACTGAAACAAATTTCATAGTCAAGTGCAGTATGGACATGTTTGAATAACTTTTTGGTTGTCTGTATCTTACAGATTGCTCTTCCCGAGCAGACGGAGGTATTTGAATACCAATTCCAGACCGCACTGGAGGCAAGATATTTCAGGTACTTTTGCTGCCTGTAGTCTAATAAAATTATGTGTATAGATTTTCACTTGTGGTACGGTATACACAAAAATAAGGTACAGCATATGTATATGTATCCATGTTGTATATATGGTTCACAGACACACAGACACGCACGCATGCGCGCGCGCGCACACACACACACAGACACACACACACACACACACACACACACACACACACACACACACACACACACACACCACACACACACACACACATATATATAGTACATATATACACACACGCAGAAACGAGCACGAGCACACGCACACAACAAGGTAACAGATCTAATTCTCCGGAAGCGAAGGACTATAGAAGGATTAGAAGTAAAATTGTTATGAAATTAAGTCAGAAACAGGGACTACGGCCAGAGAAAAAAAAGATAAGGGCAACATGAATTAGGAAAAGTCTAAAATGATAGATATCCGTAATAGTATTAAGAACAGATGGAAATGGACGCAGGAGACAGGACGTCAGGTGGATAAAGAAGGTAGCAGCCTGGGAAGACACGCACGAGCCCGGCGACAAAATGTTGCGAAGAATCAGAGCAGGATCGAGATGATTAGGGAAGATTGGGGAGACCTGCGTCTAACAGGCGAATGTCGGTGATATACATTCATTTACAGAGGTGTACCCACAGACAGATATCGTGATTAATGCAAATTACGATTTACTCCGAGGTTCATTGTGAAGACGTGGTACGCTGGCGCCGGTCTGCGCGGGTTCCGCCTCGACCTCCGCGGCTGTCCGCTCGGCTCAGACAAGGCGCCGGAGGACGCTTGCTGGCCGCCCGCCCTGCCTCCGCTGGCCGCCGCAGGTGAGGCGAGGGGGGTGAGGGGACTATAGCAGTAATGTTAGTGATGATGCCAATGATAGAGATGATAATGGTAATAGAAATAATAATAATGGTGACAATAGAAATGGTAACAATAATAGTAATGGTAATAGTATTGGTAACAGTAATGATGATAATGACAGTAATAACATGGATAATAACAACTAATTTTTCCTATGACTTAGGTGAGTTTGCCAACCAGAGGGTTATTAACAATAAGAATAAAGATGATGATGATAAGGCTACTACTACTGATAATAATGATAATAACAAGTATTACTACTAGAGAGATAATGATAATAATGGTTGAAATGATAATAATAAGAAGAATGATAAGTTTAATGCTAGTAATCTTAAAAGCAATGGTAGCGACAATAATGATAATAATGATCTTAGTGGTGATGATGATGATGATAATAATAATAATAATAATAATAATAATAATAGTGATAATGATAAAGATAATAATAATAATAATAGTGGTAATAATGATGATATTAATATTAATGATAAATGATAGCGATGATAAAACGATAATAACAAATGCCTGTAATAGTAATAATAATATAAATAGTAATGATCAGTCACTAGTACCAAGAGTAATAATAGTAATAAAAATCATTTGGATGATAACAAATATTTTACGTGATAATGAAAAGGAAAATAATGATAATAATGATAGTAATAATGATAGTGGTAATAAAAATAACAACAACAATAATAATAGGAATAATGATAATAACAATAGTAGTGATGAAAATAATGATAATGATAATAAGAATAATGATGATAATGATAGTGAAAATGATAATGATAATAGTATTAATAATGCTGATGATAATAATAATATTAAAGTTTATAATAACAATAATAGTAATAATATTAACAATAAGGAATAATGATAATGATAATAATGATAATAATAGTGAAAAATAGTAGTAATAAATGCAATGAAAATAATGATAATGATACTATAGATAGTTATTATTGCTATTATTATTATTATTATTATTATTATTATTATTATTATTTATATTATCATTATTATTATTATAATTATTATTATTATTATTATTATTATTATTATTATTATTATTATTATTATTATGATTATTATTATTATTATTATTATTATCATTGTTATTTTCATTACAATTATTACTACTATTTTTCACTATTGTCATTAATGTTGTATCATTATTATCTTCATCATAATGATAATAACAATAAGAATAACAACAACAACAATGATAATAATGACAATAACAATATCATTAAAAATAATAGTAACACATACAAACACAATAATAATGTTGAAAAAAATAATGATAATGATAATCATCATAGTAATATCAATTTATAATGATAATGTCAATAACGATATTCATGACAGTAGAAATGAAAATGACAATTTCAATAATATTAACAACAATGATAATAATAATAATGATCATAACAATGATAAAGATGATAATACTACTAACAATAAATATGATATTGATAATGATGTTGATGATCATGATAAAGGTAATACAATGATAATGATCATGATAAGGATCATGCAATGATATAATAACGACAGGAAATGTGAAATAAGTATCGTCATTATTATTTCTGTGGTTCAAATATTTTTCCTTTTTTCACCTTTTTATTTTTTTTCAACTTTTTCAATTGTTGGTCTTGTTTTCACTACTGTTGTTACTTTAAGTATTACTATTTTAGCAATATAGATATTCATATTATTAGCAATGAATTAATATTACGTTCATCATATTCAATATCATTATTCATGTTATTTTCAGCTCTATGATTGTCATTGTGATCACAATAATCAGTATTCCTATTATTCATTTTTTTCTCGTTTTCATTTTCATCATCATCAGCGGCAGCATCAACACCATTGGTTTTATCGCTGTTTATATAATAATTATCTATTATTATTTTAATGATGGTTATTAAGATCATTACTCTTATTATTGTTATCATTATCATAATAATTGTATACTATTATCGATGATATTATTGTTACTGTTATTTCTATTATCATTACTAAGATAATAATCATCATCATCATTATTATTATTATCATTATTACTATTATTTTCATCATTATTCCTGTGGCTGGTTGCTTTCTTTGGCGTTAGCAAATAATAGGCAACATTCACCGAACGACCTTATTTACGTTGATTCTCTGATCTTGTATGATCGTTTCACAGTCCACAAAGGGACTAAACATATTCTTACACTGGAGGCGGATACACTGCCGAGAACATGATGATTCCACGTTTTGACCAAATGGTTCGCGCGCCCACCCCGGCCGCCCGTTTCTCAGGCGCTCCTGACTTGCCAAAGATTACTCTCGTCATTTGGACTCCAAGCAGGGCTACCTAACTGCTCCTCTTCAATAATGAGGATGATGAAAATAATTATAATGATCATATTTTTTTATTATTGTTATAATTAGTGATGGCAAAGATATTAATAGTAATAATAATGATAATAGTAATAATGATATGATAATATTTATGATAATCATCATTATCATCATATTGATAATGATAATATTAAAAAGGGTAATATTGATAATACTGATGCTAATGATGATGATGATGATAATGATGATAATAATAATAATAATAATAATAATAATAATGATAATAATAGTAATAATAATGATGATAGTGATAATGATAATAGTAGTTATAAGGATATGAATATGATTCTGTTATAATAAAATTGATAAGAA